>JARBWK010004017.1:0-11150 GCA_030556195.1 Anolis apletophallus | reverse complement strand
GAGGGACCCCCGGGGGGAGCCTTTTTCCCCAATTTTGGGGGGGGCTGGTGATTTCCCCCAACCCCAAACCCCTACCCCCAAAAAAAAAGTTTGGACTTAAATTTTTGGGGTACGCCTCTGAGGCCCCCCGGGGGTTTTTCCCCCATCCTGCTCTTTGTCCATATCGGGGCCCGGGCCTCCCCCCGACCCCATCAGTCCTGCCCCCTTTGGGCCCCCGGGGGGGCCCCGGGGGGGCCGAGGGGCCCCCCCTTCCCCAGCTTGTTGTTTTTGTAAAGTTTTTTGGCAGCTGTCTCTCGCAGGGGGCCGTTTTGATAAAAGCACCAGGCCGGGGCCCCCCCGCCCCCCCATTGTTTCCCCTTTTGGGGGGGGAAACCCCCCCAGGTTCCCAGCGGGGGGGCAGGAAGGGCTTCTTCATCTTTTTTTTGGGGCCACCCCACGCCTGCGTGCTTTCGTTTCACCATTGTAAAGGGAAAAGATTTTTTTTTTTCCCCTATCCATTTTCGGCCCCCCCACCATCTGGCCCCACCCCCCCTAAATCTCCCCCAAAAAGGGAAAGATCCCCCCCCACACTCTTTTTTCCCTTAAAGAATAAACCCCCAAGGGTTTCGCCAAAGGGGGATTTTTTTTTCCCCCTTTTCGGGGGAGGGTTTTTTTCCTTCCAGGCGGGAAAGGGGGGGTTTGGCCTCTTGGCGGTTTTGGGGCCCGGGTGGGCGACTGAGAGGAGCCCTCCCCCGTTCAGGGGGGAAAAGCGGCGCTCGTTCCCTCAGCTGGTCTTGCCTCGGCCCCCGAGGTCCCTCAGGGGGGTTGGGAAGCGCTCCATTTGGGGAGGCAGCGGGCGGGTGGGAGTAGGGGACGGCCCCGGAAGGAGGGGGGGAAACTGCGAGGGTTAAATGGCAAGGCCTGGCTCTCTGCCCCCCCCCCCCTTCGCTTGCTGCCCATCTGGGGAGGCAGCTGTTTTTTGGATTCAAGGACAGGCCGGAATGGTGGGAAAATGCCCCCCAAACTCCCCCCGCCACCCTCAATGCCCAGTCAGTAAGACATTCCTCTCCCCGGGGTGGGGAGGGGATTTTTTCCCGCCGCGCCACAGAATCGCTAAAAAGCCCCCCGGGGAACATCGCCAACCACTCCCGCCCGGGTGGCCCACCAGCCTCTCCTTCAAAACCAGGTAGCATTTCATTTCATATAGGGACATAGGAAAGGGAGCTTTGGGCCCCCTTTTTTGGTTAAATCTTAAAAATATATTATATGGCTCCAGAAAAAAATTTTCCAAAATTTTTGCTTTTGGCTCTCTGAAAAAAAGGTTTCCCCGCCCCCTGGCAAAAAAAGAAACAGAGGGTTTTTATGGGCCTCAGCCTCCTACAGATATCAAACCTGGACTGAAAGAAAATAGGAGCAAACTTTTTTCCCTTCAGCATCTCTTTCCCAAAAAGTACATCGGGGGGGCACCCCTCCAGTAGTTGTTTTTTTTTTAAAAAAGCAGTATCGCAGTTTTATGGAGATACAATTTTTTGCTAATTTTTTTCCCCAAAATAAGCAGTGGTAATTCTTCCCAAATTTTTTCCTGCTGTGAGAGTCCTTTTTAATACTGTGCAGTTTTTTAAGACTATTCACACACAGTTCTAACCCGTTCTCCTCGCAATTTGCACACAGTATTTCTGCATAGGACACAGAGATAGTATTTTCTGTGCAGAAAGAAATATCCATATCCGTTCAGAAAAGCTGCTTTATGTGCAAAGATGCTTGTCAGTCTCCTTGCCGGATTGAGTGACACTCATTATATTCAGAAAGCAACGCTCTGAATATCTCTCTCTCCCCATCTCTCCCGTTCAGACCTTGTACTTGCTTCCTTGTTCCTTTCTAATAGCCATTTAATTAAGCTCTGTGAGCTGCACACAAAAACAAAGGAAAAAAACACAGCCTAAATTCAAGTAGAAACAAAATTGGTTTGTTATGAAGGACAACTTCAGAACCTGCAAAACTAGTAACTTATTTGCATTGGAGCCTATTCAGCTCTACTTCTGATGCTTTCCTATTATTTATGTAATATTCCAAAGCACATACTCTAATAAAGAGCTGGCAATGTTTGTTTTAATATGAGGGAAACTGAGAGCTGATAACAGAGTTCAGTCGGTGCAGTGGGTCCATATGTTGTACTCTGAGAAGTCTACAGGAATAATGTGAAATCAAGCTAGCCTAGAAAATTTATTCTATTTATTTAAAACTTTTATATACAGTCTTCTCAATCTCTCACTTGAGAGGACTCAGGCCGGAGATAGCAAGGACTCAATGCCAAATACAATCTAAAACATCGCAAAAACAATAAAGATTAAATACTAGTAAAATAAGCCTATATAAACCAATTAGCCAAGATAAAGAACATGTCAATTTCGGTCCTTGAACATCATCGATGTAGTCTATTAATAAACTCAACCATTATTCCGGGGTGCTTCCCGCTCCTGTTAGTAACCTGGCTTAAGAAAGGATTAAGATCTTCACTGGATAAGGTTCTCTTCTACCACTCACTATCTGTGATGAGGTGGTTATTTGTGTTATATTAAGTGGTCACGTTATGGACAGACCACAAAGGGTTAACGGTGATAATGGAGGCAGTTCCCTCACCAGAATGTGTTGCCATGGTGATGGTGGGCGGAGCCAGCAGAAGGCTAGCTCGGAATTCTTAGAGAGGAGTCATTGGGTGCCTGGCTGCATGTCCGTGAAGGTTGATTAAATTCACCATATACAGGAGAGAGATGGAATCACGTGTGAAACTGCAGAGAGCAGTTAGGAGTTTCCTATCAGCTGGCTTGAGTGTAACCCGGCTGGGAAGTCTGTTTTGTGTAAAGCCTGAGGGGCTAGATAGAGCCTGGGTGCTGAGAAGACAAAGTACCTGTATGTTTGAGATTGTTAAGCCTTCAGTCTAACTAAGTAATAGCACTAGTTAAACTTTGTAACCTTTTTAAGTCGTGCTCTTCAGAAGAGTTATATTAAGTCAAACCAAGCTTTGTGTACCCAGTTGTGAAATAAACTATTTAAGTTTTGATTCAAAACTCTCTCCCGTGACTTCATTTGGATTACCAGTCTCCTCACACACTCTTTACAAGTCAATGGTCAAGCCTAAATAGAATGGTGTGGCAGAAATATAAGTTAACGTCAGAATGCCTCCTGAAATGGCACAGCGGCGGGATGCGTATAAGAAATCTGATCTAGTACTAAGACTGTAAACAAAGATTGGGATCGTGTTAGAGATCTGAATCTGGTACACAAGGTGACAAGATTTGAATCCGTGTAACATCTGAATTCAGTACTTATGTATAAAGTAAGAAAAGTGTTGTGAGTAAAGTTAAATCTCACAATATAGCTGCTAGAAAGCAGAAGAAGCCAGGAGGCTTGAGGAACGAAGAGAGAAGCAGGAGGCGCGAGGCGAAAAGATTAAAAAGAGAGAGTTGAAACCGACCACAAGTAAAAACTGGGAGACCTAAAGTAAAGGTTATTGGAAGCCTACAAGTAAAGGCTGTAGTTGGAGTCTGAGAGCAAACAAGAGGGCTGAGTAAAAGTCTGAGAGTAAACCAGAAGAGAAGGCTGAAGTAAAGGCCTGAAAGAAAGTGTAAATTAAATGGAGACTCCTGAGATGGCAGAATCTCAGGGAGTCAGTCTCTGAGGAGATTCAAAATTCAAATGCCAGTTAGAGTTAAAAGAAGAAAAAATAGCAAATGGTGCTGAGATAGAGAAAAGTGAAATAATTCATCAGAAGAGATGATAAGGCTATTAAGAGGCGGGAGTAGAAGAGGTTACAGAATTTACAAAGGAAGCTAAGAATTAAAGATGATAGAGAGAGAGGAAATTCATCGATGAAGGAGGATAATGGGAACTCCAGCAGTTGGTGAGAGGATGATGAGCAGCCTGGAAAGAAGATGGAAGCTGAGCTAAGATGGTGAGAAGCCAAATCAGCAGAGAGTCGATTTTTGCTTGGATATTACTGAGAGATCTCAAAATTACAAGAAAGGGAGATTAGAAACCTTGAAGATAAGTTGAGAAACCTTAGCATGAAGATAAGTTGAGATTTGAAGAGCGAAGGGAGATTGAAGAAAAATGGAAAGGGAAGAAACCCAGAATGGAAGCGTAAAATAAAAGAATGCCTCTGTAGAAAAGGAGAAAGAGCATTGAGGAATTGAGAGAGATGTGTTTCAGTTTCAGCTAGTGAAAAGAAGCCCAGAGATAAAACTACAAAATGAAAAATGTACTCGTGAAGATAAAGGCCAGTTTCAGTTGTGGTAAGAGAGGCCACTTGAGAAAAGCGGGAAATTCTGAAGGAGATTTCCAAGCCTCAGTTTAAACCCTTCCCCACAAGCAGCTTGAGGAGAAATAAATTTGAAAACACCACCAGTAGGCTGAAGGAATTAATAGAAAATGCTCTGTAGGCAGGCAAAATGTAGAATCAATTGTATAGGGTGTTTGAGAGTAAGGAGCTGGAAATTACCTCACCTGCTAAAAGGAAGAAAAGAGAGGAAGGAGTGCAGATGCTAGAATTTTAGGAAGAAAGACTCCACAGTTACCAAGTGGTAGAATCTAGGATTTACCTCAGATTTTAAAGGAAACTGCACAAAGGAGATCCTATGTTAAATCCCTCAGAGAAGGGGAAGAGTAAAGATGGAGAGTAAAAGGAACAAGAGGCCAGAAGGGCAGTGGTGTGGTTTGATGCAGAGAAGCCTAAATTTTAATAGAAAAAGTGATGACTCTGTAACACCTGCAGCACTAAGGCAACAGCCTTTGAAAGAGAGACAAGAAATGACATGTTATTATAAATGATTTCTGGACAATTATAGAAAAAAGTGAGGGAAATAATGGCAGAGTGAAGTCAATGTTTCCAAACCAAATATTGTCAGTGAGAAAATAATTCCCTGAAGGCGCTGGGTTTGGATCTCTTGTGATATGTTGCCAATCTTTGTGAATAAAGGCACAAGCCTCAAGACTTTAGCAGTAGAAATTGGACATGAATAGATTTAAGAGAAAGGAGAGTTAAAACCGTAGCTTCAAAAGATGTTTTGCTCAGCTTCATGAGGAAAGTTACTCCTGCAGGCGTCATGGACAAATGCAAGAGTATCAAGTGAAAAGCAGTAAATGCAGTAGGAAAGAATTTGGTGCAAGCAGAGATGACAAGAAATCAAGCCATTGTGGAAGTTGGAATGCGATAGTAAATAAATTTGAAAGATTTCAAGCTTGCAGTTGTGAATGACCAAACTAGAGAGAGAGAAATAAGAAGGGAGGAGGAGAATTGAAGTAGAGAAGGAGATGTGGGAGAGGCGTGAAACAAAGGGAGATGCCTCTGATGATGAGACAGAATCCACTTCTGCTGTGGAGGAGGATTCAAGGAAGTGATGAAGAAGAATGGGACTCCCAATCTCTAGAAGATGTGGAGTTTGACACCTGTTCTCCAGCAGCAATCTGAGTTTTCCTGTGTGTGTGGTTGAGCTGAGGGCCTCTGTTGCTGTGCATACAGAGAAAACATTTGAAGAGGACTGTGCCTCCAGTATGAGTGGGAACTGTATAGAGTCAAAGCTCATGAACAACTGCTGAGAAAAATGGAGAAGAATATACTTAAGCCCAAGTTGTAGCATTTTTTAATGTTGCAGATGATCATTGTGGGAACAGGCAGCAGAAATTATCTCAGACGTGTAGCAAAGATGGCACAGAGCTTTAGTATTAAAACCGTTGAACAGAAGAAACATCCGTTGAGGGCCAGAATACAAGAGCAGAATTGAAAAGGGTACAATCCGAGTGGAAGGAAAACTCAAAATATTTCAACCAGTACCAGAAGAGACCTGAAACTTCCAGGTGTTGCAGTGACTCCGTCAGAGTTCATATCTGTTTGCAGTCATGGTGGTACAGCTATCATGACCACTTCCAGTGAGGAAACTAAGTCCTTTCCATGCAAGAAGATGGTGATAACAGCTGTTAGGACTGAACAAGTGGTCCGGCGGCAGCTAAAGGGGTTAGCCCAGAGGTCCTGGCATGCTGGAGATCGGGCCTGGTGTTGTGAGAGAGTCGACACTAGAGTTCCTGAGGATTCTGCTGATTGCGTTGATTGAGTTCCGGATGTTCCTCGTGGATGCAGGAATCAGCGAATCTGCTGATGCTGCCATCAACACAGTTTCAGTAATTTCTGTGGACATTTCGTGAGACCAGATCGTGGGAGCCTTGTGTTGTGGGGTCTCCACTTGGAGAGCTGTGCCAGTCTGTTCGGTGGAAGTTCCTGCTTCTGTGGCGGTTGAGGTTTGGCGTCTCTCCACCCTGTTGCTGTGGGGACGACATAAGCCCTTCAGAGACTCATCCGCGGGAAAGCGAAGGCAGAAGAACTTTGCGCAGTAGTCATCAACACCATCTTCAAGGGACGGAGAAGCAAAAAGACTTATGGTCAACCAGTGAGATGGAAACCGTACCTCAAAGACATTGGCGGGAATTTTGAAAGATGGACAAAGCCAGAAAGAACAGAAAAGAAGTGGTCATTGAAAAACATAGAGACCACCAGGAAAGTTGATGAGGACAGTGTGTTTTATTATTAGAGTTGTGTTTGAGCCCATGAGTTATTGGACATTTTATATCCAAATAAGGTGTCTGATATTAATTCATCTTACTGTGTTAAGTTATGAAAAGGGAGATAAAGTTCCGCCGATAACATACTGAAACCGTTCCATTATAAAGTGACTTTGTATTCAGGAAGAGATGATGTGATATATCTTCAGCTATTCTTGGAAGGGCTGTTGGAGAAGGCGCAAGGTTTTAGTTCGTAGAACCATCTGTAAGGGAGGGTTATTAGGATGAGAAAGCAGTATTCAAGGAGAAATACTTGTTATTAAGCTTATCTCAGGAACAGAATGCTAAGTTTTTAATCCTCAAAATAGAGAAAATTTTGTTGGTAAGGTAGTAAGCATGGGAAGATGGTAATGATATTTATCACGTATATATCTTATGTGCTGTATTTAAAGTGTTTTTTTCCTTTTCCAGGAATTATATTTGAATTGTATTCAATGTTTTAGCATTATTGATTATATTACTGAAATGCTTACATATTTACGCTGATTCTGTTTACTGGATTAGTGGCGCATATTGATGAATTTTATATAATTAAGGGTAAATATATGTAAAAAGTGTAAGTTTTATGTAATGTCACCCATCTGGAATTATTTTAATTCACTCTGGACAGAGAATTAAAATAATTCCCGGAGAAAGGAAGAAAGGTGTGTGATAAGGTGGTTATTTGTGTTATATTAAGTGGTCACGTTATGGACAGACCACAAAGGGTTACTGATTGTCAGGTGAGTTCCCTCCTGAAATGTATTGCATGGTGATGGTGGCGAGCCAGCAGAGAGCTAGCTCAGAAATTCTTAGAGAGAGTCAGTGGGTCTTGCAGCTGTGAAAGCCAGAAGGTTCCAGTTAGATTCTGCTCTGAGGAGAGGAGTAGGAATCATGTTATTAAACTGCAGAGGCAGTTAGAGTTTTCCTATCAATGACCGAGGTAACTCGGCTGGGAATCTGTTTTGTATACCAGCCTGGGGGGGCTAGATAGAGGCAAGGTGCCTTTAGAGAGACAAAAGTGCCTGTATATGTTGTGATTGTTAGGCTAGTCTAACTAGTAATAGCACTAGTTAAACTTTGTAACCTTTTTAAGTGGTGCCTCTTCAGAGAGTTATATTAAGTATCAAACAAGCTTTGTGCCAGTTGTGTGAAATAAACTATTTAGTTTTGATTCAAAACTCTCTCGTGACTATTTGGATTACCAGTCTCCTCACCTCTTTACCACAAGTCAATAGTCGAAGCCTAAATAAATTAATGGCGGCAGCGAAATATAAAATGTATGAATCCTCCACTATCTCCCCCATAAAAGGCGAAAGGTGGGAGTAAATTCTGATTATAGACATTTAGTAACTCAAAATGGAAAGATATCAAAACACCCAACATTTTCTGCATCATGTCACACTCTGCCCTATACTACACCTAACACTATTTGGATATTTTCTATGAACTTCAGTTAGGCAGCTGTATTCTAAGAAAAACATGGAACAGAATTATCGCAACATTGAAACACATCAACAACAGGTGCTCAGTTTGTCACTCTACTGATCCTTTGACACCTCAAGGGTGGGGTGGCTTGCATAGGAATTAGTTCTATTTTATCCTCATTTTAGCCCTCATTCCAACCTCCTTCAAGATTGGGGAGAACCTAAGATAGTAGTGCCACACTGGTAATATCAAGGCCGGACTTCACATGCTTTCTTTGAAGAATGGTCACATATAACTGAGTTCTTAAAAGCAATGTTCCACACACAGAATGACAGGTTATTTTGGACATTTGAATCCTCCTTTCCCCACCAGCACTCTTAACAATATAGGGGCCTATATTTCTTCCCTCTAAAAATTTTTTACTTTTATCCTAAAAGGGTATCTTTCTAACCATTAAAAAACTTTTTCCCCTTCCCTTAAAACCCCTAACAATTTTTAAAACCCCCAACCCCAAAAAAACAAACGGGGGAAAGCCCCTTTCCCTTTCCCCCCTCGGGTTCCCCCCACCCCCTTTGGGGTTGCGAGCAGTCCCCCCCCCATTTCACCAGCCAAAAAATTTTTAACTTCCAGCTATGAGGCTGTCTGACCCACCCCCGCCCCTTTTTTCCAAGCCAAGCCTTTTACTCCCTTTTCTTCCCTGAAAGGAGCCAACCTTAACATCTAATTAATTTTTTTAAAAGGAAAAAACCCTTCTTCTTCCTCCATGGAGCCACCCCGGAACAAAATTTTAGGGGAAAAAAACGGTTTAACAATTCAATTGTTCAAAGTAAACAAAAAAAAAAGGCGTAAAGTTTTTTGTAAAAAAAGAACTTTAAAAAAAATGGAAGTTAAAAAATAGTTATTATGTTTTAATTTTTAAACTAAAATATTTATTAAAAATGCAACTCAAAACCTGAATTTTACTTATCCAAGGGAAATGTGTATACTGTTTTTCTTTTTTTTTTTTTTTAAAATCATCCCTTCTCTGGAGGAGGGGAAAAATGGAATTGCTTTTTGGGGCTACAAAAAAACACCACCCCCCTCTCCCCCCTCCAGTTCCCTTTTTGGACAAAGGGAAAGGTGGGGGGAAAAAAACGGGTCCGAAATGGCATTGATTTTTCCCCCTTTCTGTTTAAATGATCCTCAACTTTTTTGGAGATCATTGAAATAAAAAAATTTTTCCCCAAAAACCCCCCCCTCAGCTTATGCATGAGACCCCAAATTATAAAAGATAATAGTATTTTATATTGAAAATTTTAAAAAAATTTAAAAAAAAAATCTTTCTGGAAATGTTTTTTCCCGTTTTTGTCAGTACGGGACTTCCATGTGCAAAACCCCCCTTCAGCTTGGGGTTTTGCCCCAAAAATTTCCCGGGGGTTAAAAAAATGTTTTTTCTCATCTAACCCCGATGACAAAAAATTTTTTTTTTTAAAAAGTTTATTGTGGCCCCCTGGTTTTTTAAATCCCTTTTTTGGAAACAGGACTTGCCCCGGGCCCCAACCCCAAAACACAAAACGGACTAAAAGGGTAACTACTTTTTAAAGAAAATTTTTGGTAAATTGTCCATAAAATTTTGCAACCAAAAAGGGGGGAAGCAAACAATGCCCCAAAAAAACGGAAAAAAAAATCCAAAAAGGGTTAAAAAAGGCTCCGCCCCCCAAAACGGTTCAAAACAAGGCAAAAAGGGAAATGGGGCAAGACTTGAGGGGCCCCAAAAACCCTTTGCTCCGTGGACCCCCCTTCCCCTGCTAAAAAGGGGGCCCGGGGGAAAACCGGGGGGTTCGCCCCCCGGATCCTATATTTTAAATTTTTTTCCCCGGGGCCCCCCCAAAACCCCGGGCCCCAACCCTTTCCCCCGGGTTTTGGCCTTCAGGCTGCAGTCCTCCCCTTTTGCTGGACCAATGCATTTTTATAAAAAGGGTTTGGTTTTTCCCCCAGCACCTGGGTCTCATCCCCCTGGGGCCCCCCCCCAAAAATTTTCCCGCCGCTTTTTCCCGGGTTTTTTCCCCCGGCCCCGGGGGGCCCCCCCCCCGGGTTCATAACTTTCGCATAGTGTTTCATGTGCACCGGGTTTTTTAAAATTCATTGGGGGGAAAAAAATTTCCCATGAAAAAATTTTTGTGGGGGGAAGGGGGGGCCCCCTGATGGGAAACTGTCCTTCTTCTTTTTCCCCTTCCCAAAACCCCCTTTTGAATCTGGTCTCCCGGGGGGGAGGCTAAAAAAATGGGAGGGGCCCCCCCTTTTCCCCCAAAAAACGAGAATCCCACACCTTTTTTTTATGTTTTACCCCCCCGGGGCCGCAAGGGGGGGGAAACAAAACCCCAAAAAAAAAATAAATAAATAAATAAATCCCGGGTTTCCCCAAAGGGAAAGGGAACATGCCATCTTGAGACAAATCGGGGTGACATGCAACCACCCCCCCCAATTAAGCCCCAGGTAAATTAAAAAATGTCTCAGGACTACCTGGAAAAATCTCCACAGGCCTCATACCCCCCCATACCTGGACCCCTTTTTTGGGAAAGGGTTTTTTCCAAATTTTATTTTTTTTTTGGGGGTTTCAGGCGCCCGGAAACAAAATTTTGGGGCTGGTGGGCCCTTAGGAAAAATTGCTATTCCCGAAAATTTTTTTTTGGATGCCCCAAAAAAATTTGGTTTTGGGTTTTTACTCTGTGAGGATATTCATTGAAAAATATAAAAATGTGCTGCAGGATGTCCTGTAAAAAAAAAAGGAAAAAAGGGGGGGACATTTTTGGAAATGGATTTTTTTGCCCCCAAAAAAATCTTTTTTCATAGTGTTTTTGGGTTTAAAATGCCTTTTTAAAACCAAAATGAATTTAAAAACCCCCAAAACAATCTGTGAAAAATAATTTCGAAAATAGTGGTTAGGATGTGAATACATTTTTAAAGAAAACCCCTTTTTTTTATTTTTAAAAGGGGGGGAACCATGGTCCCCGGGGGGCCCGGGGTTTTTTTTTTTGCATCTGGCTGGATTTTTTGAAATTTCCCCCCAACCCCCATTCTGGCCTCCTCTTTTTTCCCCCCCCAGCTTCCTCTCTCCCCTGGGGGCCCCCCGGAAAGGGGAGGGGTCCTCCCCGCTGTGTTCGCCCCCACCA
>JARBWK010004016.1:0-11152 GCA_030556195.1 Anolis apletophallus | reverse complement strand
TTTTTTAAAAATCCAGGTCTTAATGAAGGATATGGAAGGGGATCCTGCGAGAAGCCCCCACCCCCAATAGGGTGCTTTCTTAACCCCATTGCTGACACCCAAGCTGAGACTCCCTTGAAGGAAAGGAAAGGCTTTCAGGGGAAAGGGGAGCCTTGTAAGTTCCCCATTGTCGGAAATGGGTCAAAAAGAGTTGCTTTTTCTGATGCAGAACAAAAATGCTCATTTGGCAGCGCACTCATTTTTGAGAGGTGCAAGAAAATGGATATGAGGGGCAGGATTCCGGTATCCGGCAAGCAGAAACAGATCGAGGTTCAGCCAAAATGCACAAGCCTACTATGTATGTACTGTCAAGGTAAACGGTAAATAACTCTAGGCTGTTTACTATGTAACATAGGCCATAGGAGTTATCTTGGCGTGTATGTGTTCTGTATAATTTTAATGTATGGATGTTGGTCCGTTGTTTTTATAGTGTTTTTATGGTGTTTTAGCATATGTAAGTCACCTCGAGCCTGACGGGAGGGGCGACTAATAAGCATAAATAAATAAATAAAAATAAAAAGGTTCAAGGGTGGCTAGTGTTGTGAGTGGGTTTGACGATTGAACACATATCCCCATATCATGCCCATCCCAACTATAGTTCTGTCCTCATCACACACTTCCCTTTGTCTTTTATGAAGGCCCAATCCCATCTGAGATCCCCCACAGACACATACCGTATTTTTCGCACCATAAGACACAGTTTTTTTCCTCCCAAAGTGGGAAGAAAAATCAGCCGCGTCTTATGGAGCAAAGATGCAGGCAGGGAGGGGGGGGGGAGGCGCTGGAGCAGAGGGGCTACGGCGATACTGGTACTCACCAAAAAGACAGCAGGAACTTTATTTTCCCCCCGGCACGGAGGAACGGAGGCGGAAGAGGGGACTCACGGGGCTCGCTGCTCACGGACCCGAGGAGGAGCAGGAGGAGGGGGGAGGCCTCGCCGGAGGGAGGGAGCTCTGCGGAGGCGCGGCGGCCTCTTCCTCCTTCCCTCCTCCTCCGGCCTCTCTTCCGTGGTGTCCTTACAGCTACTATGGGACACCACGGAGACGCAGCAGCAGCGCCCGGAAGGGCCCGAAGACAGAGGCGCATCTTCGTGACGTCACTGTCCGCGCCTCTGCCAAGAAGGAAGGGGAGGAAGGCCTCGCTGGAGGGAGGGGACCCTGCGGAGGCTGCGGCCCTCTCTTCCTCCTTCCTCCTACCCTCCCGGCCTCTCTTCCGTGGTGTCCTTACAGCTACTGTATGGGACACCACGGTGACGCAGCAGCAGCGCCCCCGGAAGGGCCCGAAGACAGAGGTGCATCTTCGTGACGTCACTTCGTCGCGCCTCTGCCGAGAAGGAAGGGGAGGAAGGCCTCGCGGAGGGAGAAACCCTGGGAGGCCTGCGGCCTCTTCCTCCTTCCTTCCCTCCCCTCCCTCGGCCTCTCCCGTGGTGTCCTACAGCTACTGTATGGGACACCACGGAAGAGAGGCCGGAGGGAGGGAGGAAGGAGAAGAGGACCGCAGCGCCTCCTCGCAGGGCTCCCTCCCTCCGGCGAGGCCTCCTCCTTCCTCCTCGGCAGAGGGCGCTGCTGTTCTCTGTGGTGTCCCATACAGTAGCTGTAAGGACACCACGGAAGAGAGGCCGGAGGGAGAGAGGGAAGGAGGAAGAGGCTGCATTTTTTTTCCAATTTTCCTCCTCTAAAATCTAGGTGCGTCTTATCAGCAGGTGCGCCTTATGGTGCGAAAAATACGGTACATCTCCATTTACTTATCTCACCCAGGATTTTATCAGTCTTATTCTATGCATTTGGCCCACCCACTGTGGTTTTATCGTATTTCTTCATCACGTTATTTTGCATCTGTTTATTTCATTTTCTGTTATTTTATGTATTTTTTAATGTTATTATTTGCTGTTTGTATTTTATTTTATTTTGATGTACTGTAAGTCTGGGCTTAGCCTCATGTTAGCCGCCCCGAGTCCCCTTTGGGGAGATGGTGGCGGGGTATAAATAAAGTTTATTATTATTATTATTATTATTATTATTTTATTCTGTCCCAATTTTTTTGGAGTCTCAGAGGAAAAATTCAAATAAGATATTTTTCTCTTTCCCTTTGAATGAACAAAATGTTTCTTAAAGTTTTGTTACAGCTAATATGCAAGGTTTATTTATTTATTTATTTCATATACTTGTACCCCGCCCTTCTCACCCCCAAGGGGGGACTCAGGGTGGCCTCACAGCAAACACCATTCGGCGCCATCATAATAAGAACAATAAATAAATTCATTAAACCAAAACATTAAATAAACAGTTGTTAAAACAAACCAATTAAAATCCGGGTCCAGGTCAATTCATTGTCACTTCGAAATTACTTATGTCTTATTTATTTATTTATTTATTATTTCGATTTATATACCACCCTTCCCAAAAAGGCTCAGGGTGGTTCACAACAATGAATACACAACACAACGTAGTTAAAAACAGAATAAAAACAGATTAGGACCAGAATGGAAAGTACAAACTTAGAGATTAAACGCCTGGAGGAACAGGGTGGCCTTACAGGCCCTCCTGAAGGCCTGTAACTCTGTTATTACTCGTGCCTCTGCTGGGAGGGCGTTCCACAGGGTAGGCGCTACTACAGAAAAGGTGCGCTGCCGAGTCGATGACAATCGGCAAATCTTGAGTGATGGAACCTCCAATATGTTTTAGTCCAAGGACCGTAGTGGTCTCTGGGGAATGTGCAGGGAGAGGCGGTCCTTCAGATACACTGGCCCCAGACCATGCAAGGCCTTAAAGGTTAACACAATCACTTTGAAGGCAATCCAGTACTCAATGGGAAGCCAGTGAAAAACGCTGGAGGGCTGGTGTGATGTGGCATGTTAGTGTTACTCCAGCCAGCAGTCGAGTCGCAGCATTTTGCACCATCTTCAGTCCGGATTACTGACAAAGGAAGGCCAATGTAAAGGGCGTTACAGTAGTCCAGTCTCGAGATGACCGTGGCCTGGATTACCGCGGCTAGGTCGTCACCGGAAAGGTAGGGCACCAGCCGCCTCGCCTGGCGCAGATGGAAAAACGCTGCTCTGCTCATGGTGGAGACCTGAGCCTCCATTGTCAGCAGAGGGTCCAGTTGGACCCCCAGGCTTTTAACTAGCGGCGACGGACTAACCACCTCCCCATCCATTATTGGCAGCCGGAGCCCCCCCGGGACGACCCACCCACAGGAACTCCATCTTCGACGGGTTCACCTTCAACCTGCTGGCCTGTAGCCACCCAGTCACGGCTTCCAGGCACTGATGGAAATAATCGAGTACAGATTGTTCTTCATACAAGCCGCTATTCAATGGTCAAACACAAAGTCCCACAGCCAAGTCTTGAGTTTCCTTCTAAAAGGACAGGAGGGAGGTGGCCAATTTGATGTCTTTGGGGGGGGGGGAATTCCACAGATGGGGAGCCACTGTTGAGAAGGCCCTATCTCTCATCTCCACCAATCGCGTTTGCGACGGCAGTGGGTGTGCTGTCGCACCCGGTCTGTATATACTCAGGAAGGGCGAAGACATAGACTCTCTCTACCGGGGGATTGCTTCTTGCCTTCCTTTAGAGTCTTGGGGCTTCCAAGAACCAAGCTGGACACTATAGATAACTCAAAACAGGCTTTATTTCTTAAAACATGAGTTATCTGCACTCAGGAACTTTACTTTGTTCCCCAAAGGGATAAAGAAAAATACTTTACAGTCTCTTAGTTGCTTGAGTCCTGGAAGCTTCAGCCGGATGGCTCTCCAAGTCCTCTATGACTTTATGGTCTCGAGGTGAGGACACTTGAGACCCAAGCCAGCTGGCCTATACTGAAGATATGGGACCTTCCTTTGGATGCCAGCCGACTAGTTTGAAGGCGCCTGCGTTTCCTCAGAGCTAAGATATAGAGCACAATTAGAAAAATAATCTTTTAGTATTGTCATGAAATTAGAGGAACAATATATAGCAATTACATTCATAGGTTATAATAGTTGCATATATAAGTGTAGATCAATATCGAGTATCAAAACAGTACACATAGCATTACAACTTCTTCCGCAACAGTAGAGCGCCACTCTATCAGTAAATAGTACAATATACAGGGCAGATACCCATGAAAATAACTTGGTACAAATGAGAGTGGGAGTTGGAGACTTGCTCACGAAGATGTGGGGTGGGGGCCGCTTCAATAGCGTGATGAAGGGTTCAGTTGGGAAGAGAAGTAGGAAGCCCGTATGGGGAAACGTAGCGATAATGGAAATCCCGCTTCAGGCGCCTGTAGACGCTGCTGTATTGCACCAGGCTCCGCCCAATGGCGTATCACAGAGGATTCTGGTAATTGTAGTCCCTGGTGAGGGCTAATGCCAGTGGGGAGTCTGGAGACAAAAACGGGGCTGTGTTGCCAGGAACACAGTCCCCTCAGACGGGGCCCCAGTAAGGGCGCACCGTGCGGTTTAGCCTGACGGCGTGAGCTCTATCCAGAGGCCGGCAACGGGCCGTTTCGTCATCAACTTCCTCAGAGGCTGTGTGGCAATTAATTGACGTCCTCGCACTCAAATGAGTAAATCATATCAATTCTTCAGAGTAACAGGGAGAACGGACCATTCCATCCAGGAGCAATGGTCAGAGACCCAAGGAAAGTCTTTGTCTTGTGTTGAGAGATGGCTTGACCAAGGCTGGCCCTGGTAAACCTTCAGATATCTCCTCTTCTAGAGAGATCCAGGAAAGCTCTGTAAAGAAATGGCTAGATTTCCAAGTCCTTGGAAAAGGGGCGGAACAAACTTAATTGGGCTCTGTTAACAATGATTGACAGGTGTAAATAACCAATCAATGCAGCCAAACCTTTGCAAAACTAAACAGGCTTGCAGAAACACATTACAACAGTGCAAACCTTTGCAACTTAAAGTTTTACATACAAGTGGCAGTTGCTGCACCGTCACAGTGGGATCGAGAGCAGGGCCTCTTCAGATGATCGTAAACTTCGTGATGATTTGTGGTAGGAATGTTACCAATCTTCTTAACCCAAATCAAAAACTGTGAAATTAGGACAAAGACATCCCGTTGCACCTCTAGAAACATTTGTTTAAAAGTATTTTTGAAGCTTCTTTGTTTCTTTTTTCATGTGGTTAACTGGAATCAATCCTTCTGCTCCTCTAAGATGGAGCAGGAAGAAATTCCTGAATTCGACTCCCAAGAGCCGAGAGAGCTCATCTGAGCCAGCCCTGTGACAGATGGTGATCCCGGCGGGACATGGCGATGGCCCAGCCCCAGGACGCCAAAGAGGTATCCAGGAAGGCTGGACCGGCCCATTGTGGAGCACCTGATCGAAGAGTATGAGAAGCTGATCCATCAATTCAAATGTTTCGGGGGCCTACTGGCGAGAGTGAGCATCCTGCAGCTGCCTGGCCCCAGCGAGACCGCCGAAACAGCTACCCCGGATCCCCCCCGGCAAGAATCTCCTGCACCCCCAGAACTGGATTGGGACCAATCATGGGACTTTCTAACTGGGGGATGCGGAGACAGGGAAGAGAATCCGAGAGGAAATAAAGATACATGTGGCACTACCATAGGGTTGGCTGGGGAGACCAGCCTGGAGCGGAGACTTGGCATGGAGGAAGCTGATTGCCTTGACCCGACACTGACGCAGAGGATATCCGAGGTCTTGACCCGTGCCCAAGAACTCCTTACCTATCATCGTGACCCTCCGCTGGCAGCAACACGGATGGCTTGAGGGCCGCCTAAGATGGCGGACGGCCTTGAAGTCACCAGAGTTAACCAGATGTCTCCTTCTTCTCCTTCACCCCGCAGCCATAACCGGAAGCGGAAACGATGTTGGAGGAAGAAGAGCAGACAAGGCTGGACTTCCGACCGCCTAGAGGAGCGCCTGGACGCCCCTCAGTCCTCCCAACAGCAGCAGGAGCGGATGGTAAACTGTCATCCTCGGGGAATACCGAAACCCTTAGAGGCCACAGTAAAGCCATCAAGAAAAAGGAAACCCAGAATCTTTAGAACAAGGACTTTCTGGGGTTTGACTCCAGGCAATTGGTCTAGCTCAGACTCTTATAAGACTAAACTCGACCTCCCAAAGGAGACCATGGGTTCTAAAACTCCCCCTGGTCCCAGGAAGGCAAGCCCTCCTCCTGTTAAGGTTGATGCCCACCGGAAGCCCCCTGGGAGACTATTAGACAGAATTACCTAGGCTAGCATCTCCCATGATTTCTTGACCCTTAGGTAGGACCCTAAATATTGTACTGTATTTATACATTGTTGTTGTGTATGGTGTTTTTATATATATATTTCATTGCTATTATGTTGTTGTAAATACCCACTGGTCTTGTCCAGTAACTTTGTGAGTCGCCCTGAGCCGTACGGGAGTGGCGACTAATAAGTTCAAATAATAAATAAATAAATAAATAAATAAATAAATAAATTAGAGTTCCTGATTGCCTGAGGAGGGCTCCAGCCAGAACTTAATAGGAACAAAGCACAATCCTTAGACACAAGACCTGGTTAGCCATCCAAGTATTAACAGGTTTTTCAGCTCTTTCTCCCACGCTGAGCCTGCTATTTGTTTTATGCTGTGTTTTGTAGGGTGAGGCCAAATAAACCCGTGTTCAGGTCTTGAAAGGAAGATTTACATTGTTTTGTCACAGCAGTTATTTGGAGGGGACCTTGACAAATATGAAGTAAGACAATGCATATAATGGCAATATGTATAAAGGACTCTGAACAATTTCCTGTAAGTACTCATTCCCTTTGTTTCCAGGAGCTCTTGCTTCATCACTCTGAACAGGCAGCTTCTGTAGCCGGAGCTGTTGCTAAGAAACACAAGTTCTTCCTAAGCATGCGCTACTTGCCGCAAACCCGGTCACACCGCAAATAGGCGAAAATAGGCTGGAAATTTGAATTCTTATTATTAAATCTACAACTCTTAAAGTACCTATTGTGCATCACGCATGCACATGCCCCTTTGAGAAATCCCTGTTTCTCTTTCAAAGTCACTTTAATAAGTTTCCCTATTTGTTACTTGTGCCTTCCGTTTTTAGATCTTCTGTCTGCAGTGTACAAAAGAAACCCAGAGCAGGAAAACCACATCTGAATGGTGCACTTTAAGGGGAAAAAATAACTTCACAGCATCCAGAGATGTGTCTGTTTTATGCATGAGCTCAATTAGATGCTCTCAATTAGATGCTCTCTAGTTTTTGCATTTTAGGCATATTGTTCTCCACAGGAAAATACAGATGGTCCAGAGGAAGATTCCAGGATGCCAATATCCTGGAAGAGCCAATCAATTTAAAAAACTGGCACAGCTCAAGGCATCCACTCAGAAAAGAGCCACCGTTGTAATATCGGAGGTGCCCCCAGGACTCTGCAAAAGATGGTTCAAAACCAAGGAATTCATAGTTTTACCAAGAACACTGGGCTGGAATGTTCCCATAATCCCCTATCTCTCCCTATTGTGGGAACTTAATGCTCTTCCCATGGCCCCACATGGCAATGGCCCTGTAACCCACTTTTATGAACTTTTATGGACTTTTGCCTACTTTTGTAGGACTTTCAGGAACCCCATGGACTCTCCTTATGATTTATGGATTCTAATGGACTCTGGTGGGTGGGACGGGCTGATATGAGATGATATGGTTCTCATTTCCCTTCTATATGAATTTATTCCCTATATGCTTTCCCCTTCCCTGGGAGCCGGGTTTGGGACAGCTGGCAACTTTTAAGGCCTTACATGGTCTGGGGCCAGTGTACCTGTGGGACCACCTCATCTCGTATTTTCCCACCAGATCATTGTGCTTCGAAGAACATAATCTCCTGGTCGTCCCCTCTCCTAAGACATTTCGCCTGACCGCAACCCGTCGGCGGGCTTTTTCGATCGTGGCTCCAACACTTTGGAACTCGTTGCCCGCCGATGTCCGTGCCATCCAGAACATCCTCTCATTCAGGAAAGCCTGTAAGACTTTTCTGTTCCGGCAGGCTTTTGGACCTGGATGAACTGTAGCTCTGTTGCATGTCGCCACCTTTGTTTACCTCTGTGCTGCATTGTTCTAATGTGTGGCCTACTGTGCCTTTTTAGCTGTGGTTTTTTTAGCTATGTTTTAATTGTGTTTTAATTTTGCTAGTGTTTGATTGTTTTATGGATATCTTGTTAGTCGCCCCGAGCCATCGGGAAGGGTGGCAGACAAGTACTTGACTGAACATAAATCTAAAATCAAGAACAAAGCAAATAATTCGGTACTATATAGACATTTTTTGGAAAAGAAACATCCCCCCACATAATTTAAGTTCTTTGGGATTGAAACAGTTAACATCCCTTCACATTCCGATCCTCAAACTCATCTACTACGCAGAGAATCTAAATGGATTACCCTCACTGGGTCAGAGTTCAGCCTCAACGAGCCGCTGGCAATCAGCACCATTCTCATGTAAATCACCCCTAATGAAGCTGACCTTTCCCCTATATCTTTGAGTCTCCCTCGCTACTTGCTCACCTTATGGTCAAGCTTGCTCACCATGGACTGGATGTGAAAATATTCCTCCTGCAGCGGTATGTATTACATCCCTATGTGTCAGCTCTAATACTATTATGGAATTTGGAACGCAGACTATTTATGAGCCATTATGCAATTCATCCCCTAGACGCAAGCCTCCTCAGCGGGTACATGCCAATGTGGCGAACGCCGGTGCAGCCTCTGAAGAAGCCGCGGGCTCCATCCACCACCCAGGAGCCCCCCCCCCCGAAACGGTTCGAGCTCTGCACAGTAAACCGTCAGGCGAACCGCGTAGGACTCCTCAAACATCTCTGGATCCACAGAACCACAGCCTCCTAGCCCACCCATTCTGCCACCCCAGCGGAGGACAGACGCCCAGCATTTAGCAGCTATACTGAACTCCAGCCAAGCGGCGTTTGCTTCCTAGGCGGTGCCGCAGGTCATTGTTTACATCCCGGGATCTTCCCAGCCACACTACATGCTACCGGTAACAGTAGGAGTGAACTTACCCTACGGTGGAAATACAGGTTTATACTGTTGGTTCTGTTATAGTTACACCAGTACCTTGCTTTAGAATTTATGTGATATTAACACTGTGATATCCACTTTGTGATATTGTTATATGCATACTATGAATGATTGATATATGGTCACAAATGTGAATGTATTATGTGAACACTGTGAAATTATATAGTGAAATATACCTACACCTTGCACCATACCTGAATGGTATACTTTGATACTTTTATATATAAAAAAGTGAAAGACACAATTTTGCATACTCTTTATTCTTTGCTAGCTTTCATAGCGTGTTTGAATGCTGTTAGCATTAGAGCCTTACTCTGTGTATAAGAAGTGTGAATAAATTGCCAACATTTGCTTGAGGTAGTGCTTTCAGTTCTGGAGGGATTCGTTTATTTTTTGCATCTCATAGACTTAGCATGGGGATTTGGTTAACCAGTTAAAATTCATAAACAAACCAAGCGTAAGGTTGATAGCCAGTTGATAGCAAGTTTCTTTTCAACCTACTTCATAAAGTTGTTCTGGTGAGATCATCGGAAAGAAAAAGGCCTATGTACACTCCCTTGAACTTGCTGGAGGAAAAACCGAATGTAGATTTGCAAATAAATAGTACACTCCCCACTCTGCCCACAGCAATAGCGATCTAGTGATGTTCTGCTGTGTTTTGAATTTTTGCAGTATTCCCCTTTACAATAAATTGATCATATCCCAGTACAAAGCATGTGGTTGAAGATAAACATGAGGTTTCATGTGGGGAAAAAATCTTTTTATTAACTTGTGGTGAAAAAAAATAAACTCCGAAGGGTTGCATTCATAATGACATCCCTCAAGGCATCACATAAAGCATTTTGACACCAGGGATCTTGCCCTGATTATGAGCATCCTTCATCATTAAACATTAATGTACAAGTTGCTTAGATGTTGGCTAAAGAATTATTCAACTTAATAACTATCCAGCTCTGTCAATGGGCTCAGAGAAATCTATTTCTCCCTCCAGTTGGAAGAATGGCAACATTAACACAAGCCACTGGGAATTTCAGCTTGAGTGTCATTTTGCTCCTCATAATATGTAAAGGAAGCACCAGCACTAGAAAACATAATGCTTAAAGCACTAGCATATATTTGGTTGGAGATGAGGAATCGGTGGAAATAAATGAAATTCAACATAGAGATTTCCATCTGAGACCTGGCCTGATTTCCAACCACTGCTGTGCTTTCTATTTTTTTTCATGCTGACACTCTGCATCAAGCCTCCTTTGGTTTTGCTTATGAAAGTTTTAAGACAATGTCTTACCCTGAATGCCATGTGTGAGGACTCACCCATTTTATGCTAGGCCGAGACCAGCATAGCAGTTTGGCATCCATGGTAAAACAGGATAGCCAGGAAAGGGGGAGTGGCTTGGATCCTTCTCAGAGGGGGAAAGAGAGACCTGCCTGGGAGTGGCTCAGAGCTGAGGGGAGGAGCCGAGCTGCTTGAGAGGGAAAAAGTGTAGCTTATTCAGGAGTCTCTTGTCAGAGCTGAGAGAGAGAGAGAGAGAGAGAGAGAGAGAGAGAGAGAGAGAGAGAGAGAGAGAGAGCAGACTCTAGACAGAGCTGAGAGAGAGAAGTCAGAGAAGACAGTTGTCTGATAAAACTGACAGGAAAAGTTCTGTGTGGAGCTGACAGACAGTCAGTCACAGGCTTTGGGATTTCTAGGGCTTAGAGATTAGCTCACATCTCTGGGGGAAGCCAGCTACAGAAAACTCTAGGAGAGTTAGTAGCCAGGGTGCTTTTTTGGAAGACTGAGTGTTCATTCAGGGACCTAACTAGTTTAGTTAGGTTGAGGACTACTCACTACTAGTCATAGGATTTGAGTGAGGAAGTTTAGATAGACAAGTTTTGAACTGTCTAGTTTTGTAACTAAGTTAAGAAACCAATCTTTCAGTAACCAATACTAAACTCTAATACCATTCTGTATAACCGTTATGCATCTGTGCTTTTAAGATCTGCCTGTTAAGTTAATAAAAGTTCTATCTGTTAACTTTTCAAGAGAAGCTTTCAGTGTGCCTCATTACATCAGAGTGTGCCAGTTCCAGCCTTCCCACAGTCCCAGTCAAGGGAATAGATTTC
>JARBWK010004015.1:0-11153 GCA_030556195.1 Anolis apletophallus | reverse complement strand
CCGCCATGAAGGGTATAAAAGCTTTGTGTTAAGAATGACCGGGGCCGTTTGCCCCTAACAGCACGTTCTGGGGGCAACCCCACCAGCTGGTGTTTTGAACCAATAAATTCTTTGATTTCACATTGAGCAGTGAAGTTGTTGCGTGATTTCTCATCCCTGCGCCCGCACGTCCATGCCGCCGGTTTGGTAAGAGGTACCTTGCCACTTGGAGTTCCATAACTCCCCAATTTGCTGCTACAATAATAGAGTGCTTGGCTTATATTTGGGAAAATCCAGGTTCAGATCTTCATCATCATCATCATCATCTGCCACCATCTCCCCGAAGGGACTTGGGGCGGCTAACATGAGGCCAAGCCCAGGTAATTACAAAAGGCAAAATAAAATGCATACAAGCAGACAGTAACATCAAATAAAATGGTTAACAGTAACAAAATAAAACAGTAAAAATAATGACAACAACGTAATAACACAAGATATGAAATAACAGAAGAGTTAAACAAGGTGAGCTGGGCCAAATGCAAGGGTAAAGTTGTAAAACCCCTGATTGAGATAGATAAATAGAATGCTGTGTGTAGTGGAAAACATTAGCATTAGTTTGGAACCTCTGTCATGTACATAAATGCGAAGAGTGTAATTGCTTAGCATTGAAACAGTACAACACAAGCAAGTTCCATTCTCACATAGGAGCTCTTCAAAACTAGAAAGCCGAGAGAGAAGAAAAAGCCTTGGAAGAAGGAGTAAAAACATAAAATGCAATGGTGTCACTAGGATTGGGTATCCCCGCAGTGCCCCATGGATCTCTTCTCATACCAGCCTATATACAATCCTTAGTAATATTTTTGGTACTAATGTTACTCATAAATTTTAATTCCCTTATATTTTTACTAGTTGTTTATGTCACTTGCTTTTATAGTCAGTGGAATATATGATAGATGACATGAAGAAGCAAACTAAAATTGCATGTTTTAATCACAATTTTTTATCTACAGCCTTAAATTTACATGCTCAACATATTGCTCAGGAGTTCCTGAAATGACATTTGTAGTAAAACAAACCAGATTATGAAGTGCCAAAAGGAGGCTCTAGGAACTACGCAATGGGTGAACGACTTTGGTGATCACCTAAAACCTACATGCGGGAAGGGAACATGAGGGCAGGCTCACTTGACTGGACACAGTGCCAACGATATTTTTATTACCCAGAATCCCCATCCATCATAGTCATTTAGTTGTGCATAGAACAGTAACTCATGTCAAATTACAGCTGCCCATTACCCCAAAATGTAGTAAAGTACTGAATATGTTGGCCACAATATACTTCAGCCTCCCCCAATATGTTATCTTCCAGATATTTTGGGCAATTTTTCATTTCTTGTCCATAAGTTTTGTGAAGGCACGAATTCTTCCTTTTGTGCTTTTTCCTTGTTGGCTTTGGATGGACTACCAAATTTGTGGCTCATAGGTGCCCAAAATTCATCCACTCTATTCAAAAAGAGAGGAACAGTTCTAACAGAGGGCTATATCAAGAGATCTCTGAAAGACAGAAATGCCCCACAGATCATTAAGGGAGTAAAGCAGATACAATGTTTTATCCTTTGGCAGAATGTATTGTACCTTTATGATAGACTACCGTGTTTCCCGAGTAAGACACCCCGATTGTAAGACGTGTATCGGGGTGTCTGGGGGTCGGCTTATATAAGCCATACCCCGTGTATAAGACGTACCTCGTCCCGCCGCCGCCGCCGCAAATCGGGTGTGCCACGGCACACCTGCGGCACACCTCCGTGGCACACCTCTTCGCCAGGGCTCCAGGCAAGGGTGGGAGATGAGAGCCAAGGGCGGAGGAAGGCAGCGACGCGTCACTGTGACGCTGCGATCCTCACCACCCCTGGCTCCTTTCCCTCTCCCTTGCTTGAGGGAAAGGGAGAGGAAAAGGAGCCAGGGGCGTGGTGAGGATCGCAGCGTCCAGTGACGCGTCGTCCTTCCCCCGCCCTGGCTGTCTTCCTCCTCCCTTCCAAGGGTGGGAGATGAGAGCCAGGGGCGGAGAAGGGACGACGCGTCACTGTGACGCTGCGATCCTCACCACGCCCCTGGCCCTTCCCTCTCCCTTGCTTGAGAAAGGAGAGGAGCCAGGGCGTGGTGAGGATCGCAGCGTCACAGTGACGCGTCGTCCCTTCTCCCGCCCCTGGCTCTCTTCCTCCTCCCTTCCAAGGGTGGGAGATGAGCCAGGGGCGGGGAGAAGGGACGACGCGTCACTGTGACGCTGCGATCCTCACCACGCCCCCTGGCTCCTTTCCCTCTCCCTTGCTTGAGGAAAGGGAGAGGAAAAGGAGCCAGGGGCGTGGTGAGGGATCGCAGCGTCACAGTGACGCGTCGTCCCTCTCCCGCCCCTGGCTGTCTTCCTCCTCCCTTCAAGGGTGGGAGATGAGAGCCAGGGCGGGGAGAAGGGACGACGCGTCACTGTGACGCTGCGATCCTCACCACGCCCCTGGCTCCTTTCCCTCTCCTTGCTTGAGGAAAGGGAGAGGGAAGACCAGGGGGTCGAGGGACGTCACAGTGACGCGCCACGTCTCCCGCCCCGGCTCTCTTCCTCCCTCCCTTCCAAGGGTGGGAGATGAGAGCCAGGGGCGGGGGAGAATGGACTGACGCGTCACTGTGACGCTGCGATCCTCACCACGCCCCTGGCTCCTTTCCCTCTCCCTTGCTTGAGGAAAGGGAGAGGAAAAGGGGGGCGTGTGGTGATCACTGCACAGTGACGTGTCGTCTTCTCCCCCGCCCCTGGCTGTCTTCCTCCTCCTTCCAAGGTGGGGAGATGAGAGCCAGGGCGGGGAGAAGGGACGACGCGTCACTGTGACGCTGCGATCCTCACCACGCCCCCTGGCTCCTTTCCCTCCTCCCCTGCTTGAGGAAAGGGAGAGGAAAAGGAGCCAGGGGCGTGGTGAGGATCGCAGCCGCCACAGTGACGCGTCGTCCCTTCTCCCGCCCCTGGCTCTCTTCCTCCTCCCTTGCCTGGAGCCCTGGCGAAGAGGTGTGCCGCGGAGGTGTGCAGCGGAGGTGTGCAGAGGTGTGCCGCGGCACACCTCCGGTTGCGGGCGGCGTGGCGGCGGCGGCGGCGGCGGTGGCGGCGGCGTGGGCGTGCGACGGGCACGCCTTGGGTTATATAAGACGTACTCAAAAGTAAGACGTAGGGGGACTTTTGGGGAAAAGAAAGTAAGACGCTGTCTTACTTTCGGGGAAACACGGTAGTTTGACAGAGGCAGGAAAGAAAGGCCATTTGACATTTATCTGGAAATCAGTAAAGGGACTACTATGTGAGTAGATGATTAAACTTTACTGGGCAATCAACACAGAACCTGGAAAAAATACTCTTTAGGATTATAGTGGAGTAGATGTATTGTATATTGTGTATCGGCATCGAATTGCTGCCTTTTGTCAAGCCGCTCTGAGTCCCCCCCCTTCCCCTCAGGGGGTTGAGAAGAGCAGGGTAGAAATAATGTAAATAAATAAATAATAAATAAATAATCTGAAACATCAATATTTATGCTAATTTATATATTCGGGGCAAGATTTATTATCTATCTTGCCCCGAATAAGTGGGCGAAATCCGTCATAACCACAGTACAGTCACCAAACTTGTTATGACAATAATTGAGACTAAAGCACTGGATGAAGATGTTGAATATTTTCATATCTTTATTTTTTAAAATACAGACATATTAGACAATGGCATCAAAAGAAACTGTAAGGGTGCCTTTGGAAGTTGGATTACAACACAGCAAGAACATTTTCACTGGGAGTCGTGCCATTTATGCTCCAGCCTGGAATTTGAAAGGCAGCAGAACAGCTGAAGAAAGGGGGTGACCGTCATTTCAGGAAATGAAAGAAGAGATGCAAAATAGAAAAGTATAATAAAGTCATTGGAAGCAGCTGTCAATTCCTTTCTAGCCCCCACAAATTTTCTTTTCAAGTTGTCAGGAGCAGAAAAACACACCCACAAATCAAGGCATTCCTTCTATAGACTTGTCATCTATCCTTACACTTTCAGAGTCCTGCTGAATTCAAAACTCTCAAAGTATTTCTTTCTGGCAAGCCTTTTGTGAGTCAAAGGAACAAGACAATTTTATTGCTTGATGGGAAACCTCAAATTGGGCCCTATATCATGGGCATCTTTGGCAGAGAACACCTTGTAAAATTATAACTCCCAGGATACCAAGGCATTGAGCCATTGCAATTGGAGTCAAGTTGCATTCATTCTAGAGGATAGATGCATCTGGAGCCCCCCGGTTAAACCACTGAGCTGCTGAACTTGCTGACTGGTTTGAATCGGGGACTGGGAATGAGCTCCGATGTTAACACCAGCTTTTGCCAACCTAGCAGTTGGAAAACATGCAAATGTAAGTACAGTGCTCCTTACTAATCACGAGTGATCAATTCCAGGACCACCCGCGATAAGTGAAAATCCGTGAAGTAGGGACACTTTGCTCACTTCGTCCTCTTCGAGTCTGCTGCTCCTCACCTTGAAGGCCCCATGGGCGCCATTGATGGAACTGCCAGGCTGGGCTGAGGCCTCTGCCCAGCCTGACAGTGATGTGCAACAGAGCCCAAGGGGCCTCCAAAGCAGTGAGAAGCAGACTTGGAGAAGAGGACCAGGCATTCTGGATGAGCTTAAGCTTCCGGATCACAGACAAGGGCAGACCAATGTAAAGGGCGTTACAGTAGTCCAGTCTCGAGATGACCGTGACTTGGAGCACCGTGACCAGGTCGTCTCTGGATAGGTAGGGGGCCAAATGCCTAGCTTGCCGCAGATGGAAGAAAGCGGTTTTGCTGACGGTGGAGACCTGGGCTTCCATCGACAGCAACGGGTCTAAGATGACCCCAAGGCTCTTTACTGAGGATGTCGGGCATAATACCTCGCCATTTAAGCTAGGCAGTCAGACCTCCCCACCCACAGTATATCTGTCTTTGCTGGATTCACCTTCAATCTACTGGCACACAGCCAACCAGTAACGGCTTTAAGGCACTGTTGGAAACGAGGGTACGGAGTCCGGTTGGCCTTCCATTTTCAGAACGAGCTGGGTGTCGTCAGTGTACTGATAACATTTCAGCCCAAAGCTTCGAACCAGACCAGCAAGTGACCGCATATAGATGTTAAATAATAAAGGGGAGAGAATGGCACCTTGAGGGCCCCCACAAGTATTATATTATCTATCTATCATCTATTATATATAATAAAAGTCAGTGTTTGTGGTGGTGCGGCCAAGCGAGCAACAGGAGTAATATGTGCCAGCGTTTCGATTGGCTGCCATTGTGGGGTTATTTGCATAACGGGCTCTGACTGGCCAGCCTCAGCACTCCAACATTCTACGGCCCCAGACAGAGGGGATTGGCTGCCACTGAAATGTAATTTGCATAACGGACTCCCATTGGCCAACCACCCCCCAACATTCTAAGGTGACTCAGAGGGAAAAGGAAAGGCCTCAGGCAGACAGTTAGCCAGTTAACAGTTTTTTCCCGTTGGCAATGGAATGTTCATTTTCTGTGAGGATATCACTGCAGTGAGAGGGTTTCCTGATGTACTGAGAGCATTACCAGCACTACAAGCTAGGCCCCAAAATAGACAGACATTCTTCAAGAAAAGTGGCAGCATAAACATGTCTCAAAAATGAAAAAAAAAAACCCATTGGAAAAATCCCAACAACAGCAAAAAAAATGAAAATGACAACAGCAATCATGTGAGACAACTGATTGCCAACATGAGAAAAACCAACAAGCAGCTAATGGATCAAGCACTGCAGAGGCTCAAGAACAACTTAAACGGTATATTACTGCTGTAATTACACTGCTTATTTTATTATGTTTTTATACTTACTATTGATGTATTTGAATTGTTGTTTACATGATTACACTATGTTGTAAGCTGTTTTTGGGTCCCATGAAGGAGAAAATTAAGAATAATAACAACATAAAAAGAAATTATAAATAATAAAATGTTTATTATTATAAATAATGAAATTAAACTGGGCAACATTGAAACTAGGCAAATGATGAAGTTTGAGAGGGATGACTTAGTATGATGTGCGTCCAACTACAACCTTACCCTTCTTACTATTAAAAAAAGTTCTTTTAAAAAAAAACCTTTTCTTAAATAAACATGACCTGGACCAAACTTGGGAACCAGACAACTGGTAACCCACTTAACATCCTGGTGCCCGTTTGGAAGAGGATGGATATCAGATGATAGGATTGGCAGCACCTTCACCCATTTTCAGACACCACTGTGACCTCCACCAATGATCTGGACCAAACTTGAGTTTGATTAAGACATAGTGTAATATATGACTAAACAGATATTACCTAACACCCCAAAACAAACAATACCCTTTTCAAATAACCCGGCACCGCCAGGTCCCCAAGCTAGTATATAATAAATAGAATAATTCAAATGCAAGCCAGCCCTTTGTTTATGTTATATAATATATATAATTTTATACATTACCAAAATGTTATAATCTATTATATAAAGGAGGACCCGTCATCGAGCGACTGACAGAGAAACCTTCCAAGGCAGAGACACCAAACTTGCCAACAAAAATAGGCCTCAGGCAAGGTACGTTTGTAGCAAAGAAACTTTCACCCCCCCAAAACCTAAAAGCCCCACAAAACAACGATTAAAAACTACATTTCCCAGCATCCTCTGCAGTCGCCACGAAACCCATTGGCCAACATCAGCCCACACAAAATGCAGGGAGGTTGAGTTACCAAGGCTAGATTAGAATGCTGAGTGATTTCAGTTTAGTCAGTTGGTGTTTGAGGGTAAACTGTCAAGGCCAAGCACTAGGAGGGAGACAAATAGGGCACCAGGGACACAGGCACCACTGACAAACACATACCCCAGAATAATACAAACTTGCAAAACCCACAAAAAATATCCTGCAACACAAAAATCCACCCCAAACAAAATACACAACAAACACCACTGGCAAAAAGCAACACCCCTCCACATCACAACCAGCACACAGCCAGACTAAGACAACTATGTCACCACAACACACACAAAATACACCCCACAAATACTACTGACAACTTCCCCAGCAAAAACCCAGGACTGTACTCACTACTCACCACCACACACACCTCCAAATACACACATGTCCCAGGCACAATACTCCAGCAATTCCTACCCACACAACACAACACAACTTCCTATCACAACCCATTCCCCCCAACCTTACGGGACCCAGCACACAACACCTACCACCACCACAAACAAAACCAACTCCACCTATACTCCAACCACAACACAACACTGCACTGATACTCTACAAACACACACAAACACCCAAAAACACCCCACCCACACAAGCATTCCTCAACATACTACCACCCACAATGCCACCACACACCCACTAACTCACCAAAAAGTAATACAACCTTTGGCGTCTACTGCTCAACCCATTTGTATGCCATTCCTTCCTTCCACAATGCAGAACGCCAGCAACACCACACACCGACAACTCCCACCCACCAGAACAACCCACAACGACACAGCCATGACCCCACCAAGACCGTAAGTAACATCAATTCCAACCCTTACATACTCAGACTTTCTCGCATCTCCTAAATAGGGCTGGCACGTGCCGGGTACAACATAGTAATTGTATATATTACACCCTGCACCTGGCACGCTGTGCCCTATTTATTTATTTATTTATTTATTTATTTGTTCCTTCTTGTTCCGCTCCTCCCTGCAGGCTCGGGCGGATAACATCATAAAAACCAAGGCTGACATGTAACATCCATGTCGCTGTACAATAAAACAACATAAATACAACATTAAAATACAACATTGGTCCTGGAATAAAAATTATGTCATGCCATAGCATTCCCTGAACCAGGGTGCTGGTTAGAAGATGAAAGTACATTCGGCATTCGCTAGCGAAGGCTGTCTGAACAGGGGCGGTCTTACAGGCCCTGCGGAACGGAATAAGCTCCGTGGCGGCTCGAACCTCATCCGGGAGAGAGTTCCAGAGTACAGAGCCGCCACAGAAAAAGGCCCTTGCCTGGTCACGGACAGGTGGCAGGTGCGGACCGATGGAATCAGGAGCAAATGGACTTCTGAGCGTAGTGATCTCGGGGTATATATGGGGCAAGGCGGTCCTCAGGTACGCAGGCCCTAGGCGTGTAAAGCCTTAAAGGTTAACACCAACACCTTGGAAGGCAATTCAGTGCTCAACAGGCAGCCGGTGCAGCTGCCGAAGAATGGGCGTAATATGCTCCCCACCGACGTTCCCGTCAGTAAGCGAGCAGCGGCATTCTGCACTAGCTTGAGTTTCTGAACTGTCGCCAAGGGAAGGCCAACGTACAGGGCGTTACAGTAGTCTAGTCTCGAGATGACCGTTGCTTGGATCACCGTGGCCAGGTCATCCCTGGAGGTAGGGAGCCAGTCGCCTGGCCTGTCGTAGGTGAAAGAATGACGCCTGCTGGCCGCGGAGACCTGGGTCTCCATGGCCAGCAGGGGTCCAACTGAACACCTAAGCTCTTAATAACAGGCGATGGATTAAGCCGTCCAGGGTAGGCAACCGCACTCACTCCTCCAGGCCGACCGGGCCAAGATCTCCGTCTTGACGGATTCACCTTCAGCCGGCTGGCCCGCAGCCAACCAGTCGCGCCTCGAGGCACTGATGGAAACAATTGGAGTACGGTGTCCGGCCTGCCTCCATTCTCAGTAGAAGCTGGGTGTCATCCGCATACTGATAACACTCCAGACCAAAGTCGCGGGCCAGCTGGGCCAGGGGCGCATATACACGTTGAATAATAAGGGAGAGGATGGCCCCTGGGGACCCCACAGTCAAGTGAGGATCTCCCAGAGACCTCCCCCCCCCTCCACACGTTGTCCCCGCCCCGGAGGAAGGAGGCCACCCATTTAAGGGCGGTCCCCCAATCCCGCGCGCCGCTAGACGGTGGGCTAACAGTGCGTGATCTACAGTATCGAAAGCTGCCGTCAGATCTAACAAGACGAGCAGTGTCGATCCCCCTGGTCCAGCTGGCGCGGTTGGTCTGTAATGGCGACAACGGTCTCCGTCCCGTGCCCAATACGGAAGCCGGACTAAGAAGGGATCAAGTCCAGCTGTGTCTTCCAAGAACTGCTGCAGCTGATCCAGCTACTGCCCTCTCAATTACCTTGCCTAAGAAAGGCAAGTTGGAAACTGGCCCCGGTAATTGGAGGGGTGAAGGATCTAAATTGGCTTCTTCAGCAGCGGTCACCATTGCCTCTTTCAGTCCCCGGGAAGACTCCTTGCTCAAGGGAGCTGGCCCATGATCGTGCCCAGGGGCCTCGTAGCCTCCCGGCACGCTCTAACAAAGTCAGGAGGGCTGCGAATTCGAGGAAGCATGTAGTTAGTCTGGCTGCAGCTAGTAACTTGTCGACAGCTGCTGCCGTCAGCAGTTGGAAGCAGGTGGTGGACCACTTGAGTGGCGGCGGGGTCTCGAGCTCATAACTGTATCCAAATGTGGCGGAATGTCCCGGCGGAGGGGTCGAAATCTTATCGGTGAAGTAGCTCTGAAAGGCCTCAGCTGTTGGAGACCAAACCCCTATCATTTAGGACAGTTGGATTGCTGTCAGAGCAGATTATCTAAACAATTGCGCTGAAGTGAGCTAGCCGACTCTATCAGGAGAATAGTAAAGCCTTTTGCTTCATGATAGCATGCTCATAAACCTCTTTAAACTGTTTATAAGCCGATTTTGAGCTGCCGTCACGGAGGCTCATACCACGTCCTCTGGCTGCCTCTTCACGTTCATCGCCACTGCTCCTCGACAAAACAAGGCGGCGATTCCTGCTGGGGGAGGGAGAAGCGCCTGAAACGATCTGGGTAAACAGTGGAAGAACTGGTGTTCCAGTAGTCCACTTGCCCATCGACTGAGTCGGCTGGGAAGTTCCCATTCCTTAGAGCATTCAGGAACCTAGTGGGTTCCATAAGTCTCTGGGCGAACCATAGCAGGCTCAGCACCCTTACCGGGAGAGGCTGCCCCAGTGGACTTCCAGAACCTGATCGACATTGGAACCTCCTTTAAAGGAGGCTGGGGCCCCCTTTTCCCGGGGAAAGATAAAACCCGGGTGTCCCCGGGCCCCGATCGTGGCCCGGGGCTTACAAAGTGGGGTCCTAGTCCCCCATGGTTGACCCCAGGTCCAAGCTTGGGGGGGATGGGGGGACATTGAAGCCCCCCAAAACAATGAGTTTGGGGAAACCCCTCCCACCCCACCATCCAGCAGCAGGGTAAACCCCCCTGCGTTTTGGGCAGGGCACCAGCAGGAAGGCACACTCTCACAAACCCCCCCCAGGCCCGGGGCCCCACCCCCGGGGGTGTTTTCCCCCAATCCCCCGGGAAAAAAGTGTCTCCACAAGGATGGCGGGCCCCCCCCCCGCCTCTGTCCTATCTGATAACTGGCCACAAACCAGGAGATCGGGTTTGGGGGTTAAAACCGTGACCATCTTTCTTAGTGGAGCCTGGTTTCCCCTTTAAAACGCCCACAGGGTTTTGGGAAAATTTCCCAGGGGGGAAAAATTTTTTTGGGGGGGCCCCCGCCGGGGCCCGGGGGAAAAAGGGGCCCCCCCGGCCCCCCCCACCCCTTTTCCCCGCCACACTTGAAAAAAGGAAAAGGGGGGGTTTGGGGAAAAAGGGGACCCGGGGGAAATTTTTTGGTTTGGCCCACTAAGAAAAAATGGTCCAAAATGTAACCTACCATTTTTTTGGGGGCCTTTAATCAACTTTGAAGATTTCCAAAAAAAAGGAAAAAGGGGGTGGGGAAAAAAACCAGCCAAAAAAAAGGGAAAAGGTTTTTTGCAAAACAATATGAAAAAACACAATCAACAGCGAATAAAAAGAGGGAAGACATGTCCCCGGGGTTTTAAAAATAGTAACAAAACCATTCATTTTTGGAAAAAGGCCTCACAGTATAAAGTGCAAAACACCATTCATGCCAGGACCCGGGCCCCACAACAGGGGGGAAAAGGGGTTTTTAGGCAGCAGGCCCCAAATATCAAAAACACAAAAGGTTTCAACATAGAACCATAGAATTCTAGGGAAACGGGAAACAGGTAGACTTGGGCCCCCCGGGGCCGGGCAAGGGGGAACCCGCCCTCTACAATGGTGGA
>JARBWK010004014.1:0-11155 GCA_030556195.1 Anolis apletophallus | reverse complement strand
CCCCATTTTCCCTCTTTTTGTCCTGTACTTACTTCAGTTGCTGCAAACCGAGACCCTTTCCACACTGTCCCTATATCCTAGGATCTGATCCCATTTTATCTTCTTATCCCAGAATATCTGGCAGTGGAGACTTAAAGCGGGTAATCTAGGATCAGGTTCTGGGATATAGGGCAGTGTAGAAGGGGCCTGAGTTCCAAATATAGAAGTTGTCATTCAGTTACCTCGGGTCCTTCCCTGTAGGTTCAGACAAAAGCAAACTGGAACCTATGCTAGTATTTGTCCTCTTCCTCATTAATAACATCACTATCAGGACCACACAATTTTTTTTGTGATCCGTAAAAGGTTGGAAGGTATGACACTGCTCAATTTCGAATGCTGTTCTTAGTCCAAAAACGTTTCATCGCTCTCGATGTTCTATGCCAGTGTTTCCCAACCAGTGTGCCGTGTCACACTAGTGTTCCGTGAGCGATCCTCAGGTGTGTCATGGGAAATGGGAACCTCCAATCCCCTTTCTTCCCCCTCCTGCCGAACACTTTTTCTTCTTCCCTCGGGCTCCCTTCTTCCCAGCCTCGCTCTGCTCGCTTTGCCTCGCTTTGCTCTGGGGCAAGTCTGTACAGTAGCGCCCGTACGGATCACGCCTTCCTCCCCCTCCACTCCTGAACACGCTCACGCTGCCCCCTCGGATCAAAATGGTGGCAGAAGCGGCAGTGTAGAAGAAAAGTCAGTGTTTGGGGAGGAGGGGGAAGAAAGGGTGCGAAGGGGAAGTGGTAGGAAGAGGTCTCTGTCGAAAGCTGGCATGGGCAAACTTGGATCTTCCAGGTGTTTTAGACTTCAACTCCCACCATTCCTAACAGCCTGAGGCCCTTTCCTCCCCTTAGCCACTTAAGCAGGAAATGGCCTCAGGCTGTTAGGAATGGTGGGAGTTGAAGTAAAAGCACCCAGAGGGCCAAAGTTTTCCCATGCCTGTTTTAGGACCTTAAAGTGGTGAGCCTCCTTCCAACATTGTGATTCTGGATAGAAAACAAACAACAACACAACACAACATTGTTTGAGTCCACAGTGCTCTCTGCGTGTAGATGAACTACAACTTCAAACTCAAGGTCAATTCCCAAGCAAACTCTTTCAGTACTTTCTGTTGGTAATGAGGGTTCAATATGCCAAGTTTGGTTCAATTCCATTGTTGCAAGAGTTCAGGATGCTCTTTGATTGTGTGTTAACTATAAATCCCAGAAACTTTAACTCCCAAATGTCAAGGTCTATTTTCCCCAAACTCCATCTGTGTTCACATTTGGGCATATGGAGTATTAATGCCAAGTTTGGTCCTGATCCAACATTGTTTGAGTCCACGGTGCTCTCTGGATTTAGGTGAACTACAACTCCAAAACTCAAGGTCAATGCCCACCAAACTCTTATAGTATTTTCTCTTGGTTATGGGAGTTCTGTGTGGGAAGTTTGTGTCTTTCTGCCATTCCTGCCAGGATATCTATGTTGTGTTCATCGAAACAGGCCCAGGCTTCACACTGAGTGTATAAATACATTTTAAAAACATATTAACTATATGTATTACTGTGTTAGAGTGTCATTTTGGGTCATTTTGGTGGGTGGTGTGTCCCAGGATTTGATAAATGTAAAAAGTGTGCCACGGCTCAAAAAAGGTTGGGAAACACTGTTCTATGCAACAATGGCTTCACTTTGTGAGCACTTTGCCTGCACCATTTTTCAATATTAATCCCTAGCAGGAGAGTCTTTGAAAAAGAATTAAGGGAGAAGAGAAAGTTGTGATGCGACTGAGATAAGTGAATTCCTGCAGTAAACACATATTGATCTAATTTTTCCCTCATGACTGGGTTCATCTCCACTTTATGAATGCTAATGCAGCATAAATCTCACCATCCTCCACACCAAATAATCACTCAACACTTAAGTAAAGGGAGCACACTCAAATTTATAACCCTAGCTTGTTTTTATACACAAATAAAACTGCACTAAGCAAACGGCTGAATTGGTTCAGAATTTCCCTGTTGCCTGCCTTTTAATATTCTTTCCTTTCACAGTTGCTTAATGTCATTTGTATTTACAGGATCTCAAAATTAATTTGAAGTCTTCTTAATCATCCGCTCCTGAGAGCTCTGACACTTGTTTTGCCTTCTGTTGGCGTCAAAAAAGAACAACTGCAGCAGAATTGGGGGCCACATTTCTGCCCTGGGGTGCCATGTACACTGTCCAAAGAAGTGGGACTCGACCTGTGGGTCGCGACCCTGGTGTGGGTTGATAAGAATGTTCCACAGAAGTCATTGCTGCCTCCTTCAGCCCCCTCTGCTAGCCAAACAGTCAGTACCCATGTCCACAAACATGGACAGTCCTAAGGGATGAAGTTGTGAAGTAGCAACGAAAATAATTTTATGGTTGGGGGTCACCAGAACATGGGGAACTGTATCAAAGAGTCATGGCATTAGGAAGATTGAGACCCATTGTTCCAAGCGAGTGTAAAAAATGTAAAAAATTATATAACCAGAAATTTCTAGAGCAGTGATTTTCAACCAGTGTGCCGCAGAACACTAGTGTGCCGTGAGCGATCATCAGGTGTGCCGTGGGAAATTACAGTGGAGAGAGAGAGCCTAGCAGAAAACTTCAGGCAGCGGAAATGAGGCTTTCCTGGCCAAAGCAGCAATGCCAGCCAGCCTGGCTGCAGTCAGGGAGAGCCCTCGGCATCCAGAACGTTCCTCCCTCCCTCCCTCCCTCCCTCCTCTCTCTCTCTCCTTCCCTTCCTTCCTTCCCTCCCCTCTGTGCGCCAAGGGCTACCTGGCCGGGCTGCGGCTCCTCCTGCTGCCTGGCTCCTGGGCGCTCTTCTGCCCTCCTCCCCTCCGGCAGCAAGGAGGAGGAGAGGGCGGAGGAGTCCGCGGGAGCTGTCCCCGTCCGACCCTGCTCCCGGAGGTTTGAGGCGAGGCTTTCTGCCCTCTAGCCCCTCCGCGCCGGGGAAGGGGAGCAACCCCTCATCTCCTGGCTGGGCTCCAGGTTTGCAGCAGAGCAGAGCAGAGGCCGGGATGCGCAGCTCCACAGCCCAGCTTGGTTCCTTCCCAATCTGGCCCCAAGGCGACAGCAGGGAAGACAAAGGGACGTGGGGGGAGGCACTTCTGGGGGGGCTGAACCCCTTTTGAAAGGAGAGCTGGGGGTGGCGATGGCTGCGAGCCTCCGTTGCAGTTTGTTCCGAGGCTCGGAGCCCCCCCGTGTGCTCAATTCCTATTTGTTCTGCTGAGCCGAGCTCGCGTGCGCTTCGGCCACTCCGCGTAGCCGTCCCGCATGGGACGGTGATGGGCCGCCTGCATGTGGGCCTCTTGGGGGCGGGGGGCGAGAGAGGGGTTTGGCAGAAGCAGCGGCGTCACAAGGGGGGAGGGTGACAGTTAATAAAATGACAGAGTGCCATTTTGTGTCATTTTGGTTGGTGGTGTGCTCCAGGATTTTGTAAATGTCAAAAATGTGCTGCGGCTCAAAAGAGGTTGAAAACCACTGTTCTAGAGGTCCACTTCTAGTTTTTTAAAATACGAAACAGGGCTCTTTGGTTGTTGAAAAGGGTAAGGTGTGTCCAGAACTGTTTAAAAGTGAAAGAGTTAGAGATAACTACTTCAACTGAAGGTTTTAAAGAAAACTTCCTGGTATACTTCTTGGGATTTCAGGAAGTGTGGAGGACAAAAAATATATAACCCCACCCTCTTGAGATCCACAACGATGCATTTTCCATCTTCTAGAATTTGGACTTTCAAATGGAAAGCTTGACTCTGTAGCCCAGTGTTTCCCAACCAGTGTGCCGGGACACACTAGTGTGCCGTGAGCAATCATCAGGTGTGCCGTGGGAAATTGGAACCTCCAGGAAGAGGGGGGGGGAGTCTAGTGTGTTAAAGTATAAAACCCTAAGAAACCTACCTCGATAAAGGCACAAAATTACAAACACCCCCTCTTCCCACCCGTTGTCTACTTGGTCTCTCCCTCTCCATGCATTGGGAAGGCCCACCTCCCTTTCCCCAAGTAGAGACCTCCTCTTGCCTCCTGGGGGTTCTGTGTGGGAAGTTTGGCCCAGTTCTATCATTGGTGGGGTTCAGAATGCTCTTTGATTGTAGGGGGAACTATAAATCCCAGCAACTACAACTCCCAAATGTCAAGGTCTATTTCCCCTGAACTCCATCTGCGTTCACATTTGGGCATATTGAGTATGCATGCCAAGTTTGGTCCTGATCCAACATTGTTTCAGTCCACAGTGCTCTCTGGATATAGGTTAACTACAACTCAAAACTCAAGGTCAATGCCTACCAAACTCTTATAGCATTTTCTCTTGGTTATGGGAGTTCTGTGTGCGAAGTTTGTGTCTTTCTGCCATTCCTGCCAGGATATCTATGTTGAGTGCATTGAAACAGGCCCAGGTTTCACACTGAGTGTATAAATACATTTTAAAACATATTAACTATATGTATTACTGTGTTAGAGTGTCATTTTGTGTCATTTTGGTTGGTGGTGTGCCCCAGGATTTTGCAAATGTAAAAATCGTACCGCGGCTCAAAAAAGGTTGGGAAACACTGCTGTAGCCAATGTATCCCAGTTTGGTAAAGAGCATCCCAATTGATACTTTGTCATCTCACTTTCTTAGCTGCTTTTAAAATGTCCCTCTTGTCAGATTATTGCATTTTGAATGGCAATTCATGAGTCAGCACAAGATGTATTTTCTGCAGTGTGACACCAGATGGCGCTGTCTCAAGACTGATGAATGGAATCTTGAGGAATGACAGTTGGGATCTGACAGTTGGTGTCAGTTTGGATTAAATATCTGTGAGGAAAGGATGTTTTAGAAAGGTAGCTGTGATTGCTGTTGTTTTTCCATGCTTAGCTTGTTATTGTTAAATACAATTCAATACAAAGTTATATTTTTATTTTGTGAATTGAATGAGAGTGTCATTATTCACACGAACAGCTACTGGAGTTTATTGGGCCGATGGGGAATTAAACTTCTATATTTCTGTTGCCTATTCCGCTGTGGCATAAATACTCGACGCCGAAGAGGTTATGGGCCCAGATCCCAGAACCCAGAACACAGAATCCAGAATTGCAGAGGCACAGAGATACTACATAACCCATAATTCATAGAAAAAGTTTTTAAATAACACTAGAAATTGCAGCAGAAGTCGCTGTTTACCTCAGTGTTAGAGAAAAAAGCTGAAGTGAATTTTTGCCAGGAGCATCTGTAGTGTGAAGAGAGATGGCATTATTTGGAGCACAGCATCATTTAGAAAAACTCAGAGGCAGCTCAAATTATTTAATATGGGCTACCAAAGTGCGAGCAGTTTTGGCAAAGGAGGAGCTGCTATCCTGCTTAATACATCAACCTATTTCTGATGCAGAAAGGTTGAAAGATGGCAAGGCAAGGGCTACCATCATCCTGTCAGTTGACGATAGGAACCTCACATATTTAGCTCTGGAAGAAACAGCCGCTGACTGTTGGAAAAGGCTTGAAAAGCTGTATCAGCAGGCTACTGGAGGCTCAAAAGTTTTATTGAGCAGAGAACTGTTTTCACTGAAGCTTCTGTCAATAGAAGATTGTGCCAGAGAGACTCATTTGAGTAAAATGCTGAGCCTATTTAATGATTTAGCAGCAAGGGGGCACCAATTTTACAGAAGATCAGAGAGGCTTAATTCTACTAAGCAGTTTGGGGCAGAGCTACAACTCATTCATTGACTCCATGCAATCTGTGAAAGAAGAGGACATCAACTTTGACTTAGTTTCGACTAGATTGGAGAACTGGGCTTGTTACAGAAGAAATGCCCAGCAAATTTCAATGGAGAAGACGGTCAACAAAGGCTTCAATATGAAGAGGAAAGAGACAATCCAGTGTGACATCATCTGTTACATTTGTAATAAAAGAGGACACAAAGCTAGACAATGTCATCAGAACAAGTTTAAGAAGAGTGAATCAGCACAGAGCAAGAAAGAACAGATCAACAATTCAAGAAAAGACTGATTCAGGCTGTCTGTTGATGAGTTTACAATGTAACAATGATTTTATTCCTCAGGTACCCTGGATTATTGACTCTGGGAGTGCAAAAGAGCTTTGTTAAGGATAGTAAATTGTTAGAAGAGAAGGAACCTTTATCTGGTTCTATGCAAAGTTGTGTGCGTCTAGCCAATGGTCAAAGGTGCAAGGTTTTAACAAAGGGAGAAGTTGAAATTGGTCAACTTAGTCTAAAGTTAGACAATGTTTATTTAGTTCCTGAGCTAGAACACAATGTTCTAGGGGTGAAACAACTTGCAGACCATGGTTTATCCATTGTGTTTGAAGGGAGTTATGTAAAATGAGTAATAAAAATACAGGTATGTATAAGGAAGTAAAATTTCAAAATGGTTTCTATAGAATGAATGCTAGTAATAAAATGTCTACAAATAGTATTCAGAGTTTGGAAGGGAAACCTCTGCATGGTGACAGATGTCTGCACATGCTACACAGGAAGTTTGGCCACATGAACTATAATATGATTAGAAAAAGACTGCACAGCTAGTAGGCATTCAAATACCAGAATGCAGAAATTATTTAGAGTGTGCTGTCTGTAACAAAACAAAGTTAAAGGCTTATCCTGTTGCCAAAAGGGTGATAGAGTAACAACTAAGTTACAGTTAGTGCACATGGATCTAGCTGGACCTTTTCAAAGAGGATTGGAGGGAATGTATTTCTACGAGTAATAGTAGATGATAGGTCTCAATTTGGTTTCGTTTATCCTCTGAAAGGTAAATTTCAGGTGTATGAAAAATTTATTGAATGGTACAATTTTGTGAAGAACCAATTTCCTGATTTAACTGTTAAACAAGTTCAATCTGATAGAGGAAGTGAATTTGTGAATGAAAGACTTAAGAATTTTTTTAAGGATAAAGGAATTTGGCATAGGAAAACAAATCCGTGTGTATCAAAAGAAAATGGAATTGCGGAGCGTCGCTTAGGTGTAATTCAAACCATGGTAAAATCAATGCTTGAGGATGCACAAATGTCCAAAGGTTTTGGGCAGAAGCAGCTAACACTGCCAATACGTGCTGAATAAGTTATGGACCTCAAGTGTAAATGAAATCCCATTTTATTTGTTTTATGGAAGACAAGTATTTGGTGCGCATGCAAATGTCTTAATTCCTATACAGCAAAGAGACAAAAGAGATCAGCATTGGGTAAAGATGCAATTTATTGGATATGAAGGTGGAAAGGCTATAGATTCTGGAATGGCTCTTCTCCAGGGAAGAAGATCACAGTCTCCAGATCTGTAAAGTTCGAAAATAATACTCATTGGGATAGAATTCATGCGAACACTGAAGTGTTCATAACCCCAAGTGTTTCTAGAGTAAAGAATGAATCTGAAGTTGTAGAGGTATTAGATGAGGCAAATGTGGAAGAAAGCAAGGAACAATCTGAAGAAAGTAATTTTCATGATTTTTGCGCCACAAACTCTGACTTAGTGTCCAAATCTGTAACAGAGGTTGATGGACATTGTCAAGAGGAGATTAGGGATGTGGAGGAGACTAAGGATGAGATTCTAGGAGATCACACGTATCACTAAAGAATTCCACCAGCCAAGTACCAAGTCACGCAAATAGGAAGTATAGAGAGGAAAGATCCTAATTCCTACGCTGAAGCATTGCGTAGACCGAAAAATGAACGTGATTGTTGGGTAAAAGCAATGAAGAAGGAATTTGATTCACTTCATTCTTTAAATGTTTTAGAACAAGCAGATGTAACCAAAGATGTAAAGGTAATTGGTTGCAAGTGGGTATTTAAAAGGAAAACACAAGTTGATGGTTCATTATTGTACAAAGCAAGATTGGTTGCACAAGGTTTTGGTCAAATTTACAATCAAAATTATGATGAGGTATATGCTCCAACAATTAGACCTGAAACAATTAGGACTGCTTTAGGCATCGGTGTGCAAAGAAAGTATGTTATAAGGCACTTTGACATTGCCACAGCTTATTTAAACGCAGAGCTGACTGACAATGTATATATGAGAGCAATACCTGGTTTTGAAAAAGATGCTCCAACTGGTGTATATCGACTACGGAAAGCGTTATACGGGCTAAAGCAAGCAGCGAGATGCTGGAACCAGTGTATAGACGAAAAGTTAAAGGGTCTTGGCTTCGAAAGAAGCAGTGTAGATACATGTCTATATAAGAAAGGAAAAGAGTCTAAAAAGCAAACATTTGTTTTGGTGTTTGTCGATGATCACTTAGTACTAGCACCATCCGAAAGGGATGTGGAACAAGTTTTCAAGGGACTAAACTCAAGTATGACTGTAAATGATCTTGGAGAAGTCTGGAAATACTTAGGCGTAAATGTAACTAGAACTGAAAAAGATATTTGTCTAGATCAAAAAGACAAAATTTTGAGTTACTTGAGAGAACAAGATTGACTCTGTGTAAAACAGTAGCAACTCCAATGGTACCAGATTTTTTAAAGCTTGATAGAGGTGAAATGTTTGTCAATCAAACATTGTATAGATCAGTAATTGGGAGCCTCTTGTATTTGGCAAATTGGACTAGGCCTGACATCGCCTATGTCACTAATGTACTAAGCAGGAGAGTGAATGAACCAACGTTAACTGATTGGCAAGCTGTAAAACGAGTGTTAAGATATTTGAAAGGAACGTGTGACAAAAAGCTAAAAATTTGTCCAAAAGAAGCGGTATGAAGGGGTTTGCAGACGCAAGTTTTGGTGACAACGAACAAAACTTGTCATGTTCCGGGTATCTAATTAGTTTTAATGGGATACAAGTGACATGGAAATCTCATAAACAGTCACACGTTTGTTTATCCACGGCAGAAGCCGAATTTTCTGCTTTGTCTGACTGTTGTACAGAACTAGAGTGGATAAAGGCTCTAGTAAACGAGTTCCAAAGTTTTGAAGATAAGATATCTTTATTTACTGATTCTCAATCTTGTATAGCAATATCAAATGCTGAAGGATTAAAGCAGAGAACAAAATATATTGGGGTAAGGTACCAAAATGTTGAAAGTTAGTACAGGATGGTTTTATTAATCCTGTATATGTCCAGTCAGATGAGAATATGGCTGATATGTTTACAAAATCATTGACTAATTGTAAATTAAATGTATTTTGTAAGAAGATATTGTTATTATAAGTAATGTGTGTACTTGTGTTGCTCATGAAGGAGGAGTGTCAGATTATTGCATTTTGAATGGCAATTCATGAGTCAGCACAAGATGTATTTTCTGCAGTGTGACACCAGATGGCGCTGTCTCAAGACTGATGAATGGAATCTTGAGGAATGACAGTTGGGATCTGACAGTTGGTGTCAGTTTGGATTAAATATCTGTGAGGAAAGGATGTTTTAGAAAGGTAGCTGTGATTGCTGTTGTTTTTCCATGCTTAGCTTGTTATTGTTAAATACAATTCAATACAAAGTTATATTTTTACCTTGTGAATTGAATGAGAGTGTCATTATTCACATGAACAGCTACTGGAGTTTATTGGGCCGATGGGGAATTAAACTTCTATATTTCTGTTGCCTATTCCGCTGTGGCATAAATACTCGACGCCGAAGACCTCTTTCTCCTCAGACTTTCCCTTTTTGTCTTCAGCTTACTTCACATGCAAATGCATTTCAAAATGGAAAAAAAATTGTTTGCATTTGGTTAGTGAGAGGAGAGGACAAGAGGGGCAGAACCTTGCCTTTTCCTGTCAACCCAGGCAAAAGAAAACTGCCACAGCCTTTCCTAGCTTGTGTGCTCTTTCCCATTTACATCATCTCAACCACATTCTGCTGTTGCTTGGCCACACATGTTCTGCTTTTCATCTAGACCAGGGATGGGCAAAGTATCTGGGATGCAATTGTGGTTGTGGAGGACAAATTGAAAACATCGGTCCTTAATAAAAATTTTGTCCCCAATGAATTTGTCCTTCATTCTCCAAGTGTTTACCATTGCAGAGAGTAAGACACTGCAAATCACTCACAACTTGAACTCTTGTATTCCCATTTACTTTGATGAATTTTCATTAACTTTTATTAACTATTCCTTTTCTTTGGATACCTAAAATCTGGTTGAGAGCCTGCATCAGGGGAACGTGTGTGTTTCATGCAGCTTCATTTACATAGCTACATCTCTAAATTATACCGCCCAAACCCGCCATGTAAGCCATTTACACACCACCAAAGCCTTTCCCAGGTTGTCAAAGAAAGATACGTAGGATCAAACAGCAATGTATTCAGTTATTTTCTTTTAGTTGCAAGGGTGGCGCTTGGAGAGACATCCCAAGGACCCCTTTGCAGGTACCTGCTGTAATGTGTCCAGTTAAAGTAAATAGCTGCATGTGTTGGCGTTGATTTTCTTGCTGTTTGACAACTCAGAAATTGCCATGTTATTATTTATTTATTTATTTTCAATATTTCTATCCCGCCTTTCTTAAGCTCGAAGGCGACTCAAGGCAGGATAGAAATATGTAGGACTGCATGGCTTACAAGGTGAACTTGGTTATTACATTGTTGGATGAGAATTCCTAGCAATACAATTACTAAAAAATAAGTTGTGATGTTGTAAGGCTGATGTGTAATATGATAACATATTAACAGGCTGCCAGGCATTATTTCTAAATGGTCCACTGCTCCACTGCCACCTTTTATCCCCCATGCTATTTAACATTTACATAAAACCGCTGGGTGAGGTCATCTGGAGTTTTGGAGTACGGTGCCATCTCTACACAGATGACACCCAACTCTACTACTCTTTTCCATCAGATTCCAAGGAAGCCCCTCGGATATTGGACCAGTGCCTGGCCGCTGTGATGGTTTGGATGAGGAGGAACAAGCTGAGGATCAATTCCGATAAGACAGAGGTCCCCAGGTCAGTCACTCGTCTGATCGGGGTATTTGGTGGCAACCTGTGCTGGATGGGGTTACACTCCCCCTGAAGTCACAGGTCCGCGGTTGGGGCTGAGTCTCTTGGACTCGGCGCTGATGCTCGGGTGTCGGCGGTGGCTGGGAGAGCGCCGCAGACAGTAAAACTCATGCGCCAACTGCGACCATACCTCGTGAAGTCTGACTTGACCATGGGTCACGCCTTGGTTACCTCTAGATTGGATTACTGCAATGTTCTCTACATGGGGCTTCCCTTGAAGATGGC
>JARBWK010004013.1:0-11156 GCA_030556195.1 Anolis apletophallus | reverse complement strand
CATGTAATCCAGATTCTCAATGTGGATAATTCATATTATTTGCTTTGAACTGGATTATATGAGTCTACACTGCCATATAATCCAATCCAAATCAGATAATCTGGATTTTATATGGCAGTGTAGAAGGGGCCCCTAGATATGTGTTGTGTCAATATTTGTTTTCCCTTCTTATTTAGATCCGGTTCCTGATGAAAAGCTATTCCTTCCTGCGGGAAACTGTGCCTCCAATCCTTCAGGCCAGGTCAAATGATGGTGAGCTTTATTTGGAGACCCTCTCTGGGGTTCTTAAGCATGCCATACAGACTCATGTCTATTTCTTCCTCAGTGGTCTCAGGTGCTCTTTTTTTCCTGTCCCCTTTCAGGGAAGATGCAGCTACCTCAATTCTCTACTTATCTGTATTTTCTCTTCTGCCCTACTTTGATCTACAGGGAGAATTATCCAAGGTGAGTCCTTTCCACACACATCTTTAGTCTTGGGTGACTTCTTACATCCACAATCCCAGCACAATGACCAGAAAAAGGAATTTGGGGGATATGTACCCTCAGAATGCAGAGTTTATTGTGTTTGAACCTGGCAGAGAGGTAGGACTGTGGTTCATATACAGAATGGCAGCCTTCAATAGCCTTGCCATAATATTCTTGAAATTTTTTAAAAAACATAATCTAATACCTCCCATTCTCCTTATGCTATTCATAGGACACCCTGCATTCGATGGAGGTATGTCATCGGGAACTTTGCTAAGGTGAGAGACACCAAACATCTAAATTATACTTTTGGCCAAAAGTACAATTGGTTACTAGTCATTTAAAGTTTACACAATGCCTTAGCTGAAAGGGATGTCATATGAGATGCATTGTGGGAAATTAAAGCAATCACAGGATCCAGCTACATTTTTGAGGGCTCTGCTGAATTTGGCTTCATTTTCATACTAATCTTAAATGCATCCATACACTAAGATAGAGCTTTCTCCTTTCTCATGCAGTTCCTGGTATGCCTGTTTTATGGATCCATGCTCTTCAAGTGCATCTCAACTCCTATCTTCAGCAATATTAATAAGCAGCCCCTCACCTTCCGAAGTTTCATGCTGATTGTCTTCAGTGCAACATCGGTAGGTATGTAGGCAGAACAGTGGCATTGTTTGCATGATGATGGACCAAAGTAATCAAACGAAAAAAGTCAGGGATGTAGCATTTTTCAGATGGAAGCTTATTCACCTTGGCACAACCACAACCATCAGCCCTATAGTAATTTTTCTGCTCCCACCAACATTGTCCTTCTCACAATCTCAAAATTTCATCTGCATGTCCTGCCAGACTAGGTAAGCCACATTTTTGTATAAACCAATGAACCTTCCAGAATATCATGTTGATTGCCAGTTTTTCCAAAATATGCCGCGTTTCTTTGATTATAAGAAACACACACACCCATCTCTTCTTTTGAAAAATTTCTAAAAACAGGATGCCATATATACTCGAATATAAGCTGGGTTTTTCAGCCCCTTTTAGCTGGGTTGCTATGCGGAGAGCAGAGGGCACGTACACAGCAAATGGGGAAGAAATTAAGTCATACACCTACCTCCCTGCTCGTCTCGCTGTGTGCACAGAAGGCATAAGTGGTGAGTGGGGGAGAAATGGAGGCGTGCGTGCACGGCAAGACATACAGGGAGGGAGGTGCACTACTCCGTTTCACCCTCCACTTGCCCCGTGCGCAGCTTCTCTATTCACCGCGGATGCGGCAAGACGAGCAGGGAGGGAGACACGCATCTTCGTTTCTCTCCCATTCACTGTGCACGCAGCCTGTCTGCCAGCTGGCTTGCTGTGCGGAGGGCGCATACACAGCAAGTGGAGGAGAAACTGAAGCGTGTGCTTCCCTCCCTGCTCACCTTGCCACACACACTTCTCTATTTCCCTTTCAGTCACCGGAAGGGGAAAGCGGAAGATGACCTTATCAATAATTGACATTGAGGATAGATGGCCATCTGACAGGGTTGCTATGCCAGGGTTGCTTTGATTGTGCTTTCCCTGCTTGTAGGAAGAATGCAGAAGGTTGGATAGATGGCCCAGGGGGTCTCTTCTAACTCTATTTATTATTACCAATCATTGATATTGAGGCTAGATGGCCATATGACAGGGGTGCCTTGATTGTGCTTTCCCTGCTTGGGCTGGAAGTCAGCCTGAAGAAAACAGAAGTTCTCTACCAGCCCGCACCACAGGAAGAACACCATCATCCCCACGTCAGCATAGTCCGTGTGCTTAAGTCCGTTCAGCAGTTCACCTACCTGGGAAGCATCATCTCTTCAGACGCCAAGATTGACAAAGAGATAGATCACAGATTATCAAAGGTATATAGTGCATTTGGAAGGCTTCACAAAAGAGTCTGGAGCAACAAGAACCTGAGGCAAAGTACCAAAATCAGTGTGTACAGAGCTATCATACTGTCCATCCTCCTCTATGGGTCTGAAACATGGGTCACCTATCGCCAACACCTACGGCTCCTCGAACGCTTTCATCAGCGCTGTCTTCGCACAATCCTAAATATACACTGGACCGACTATGTGACTAATGTTCCTGTCCTTGAGCAAGCAGGGATCACCAGTGTAATGATGTCGATTATTTGTGTGTAAATGTTGTATAACATATGTTAAATGTATGTTGTTTTGTGTAGTTCAAAGGAATATTCTATGAATTGTTGCTGTGGGTGAGCCAGAAGGGAGGCTTGGCAGAAGCTCTGAAGAGCTGTCGCCATAGCAACCAGGGCCAGAGCCTTTTAGAATGTTCAAGGTATGAATTTTACAGTTGGTGAAGAGCGGTTGGAAGCCAACTGCCATGAGAGGGGGGAGGAGTTTGTTTTGATTTTAGTTGGTCTTAAGGACTGTAAGAGAACAGTTCAGTCTTTAGTTGGTCTTAAGGTCTGCAAGAGAGCAGTCCAGTTTTATGGGTGTAGAGACCCTAGTTAAAGACGGAAGAGTCCAGGGGTTTATAGAGGGTTAGTGGGAACCCTATAGTATAACCCCATTGTGTTTTGTGTAACAGAATAAGTTTGTGCCTCTGAGGAAGTATAAAACCAATCAAGATTTGTACCCATTTGTGTCATAATAAATTATTTACATCTTTAAAAAAAACACCTCTGTTAGTTCTTTTATTGGTGGTGGCCCTCAAGGTCAGTGGTCAGACAGACAAATGGTGGCAGTGTGGTCAAGTGGTTACTGAGAAATTTAAAGTCTCTGCAATTCAATGGTTAGTGGGGAAGATAGTCTACTCTGCCATAAGACAGAAGTTGCTGAGGTAACTTCGAGGCCCCCCTTGCATTTAGGGTTAGCAGTTGGACAGAGAAAGATTGTCCAGTCTGAGGCCGGTCAACAAGGAGTTGTCACATTTTGGCGGCAGAGCGGTGGGATCGTATAAGAAAACTGATCCAGTGCGAAAGCAAGGCTAGCAGAAGAATTTGTTTAATATCTCAGTTTAGTGACCAAAGTCGTGTGGTAGTAGGAACTTTATTAATTTAGTTTAAAGTTCTGAGGTAAAAGTTCGGCAAAATGACCACCCGGAGACAAACGAGGGCTTTGGAAGAAACAGGGCAGTCTGAGGTTCTGCAGGAAGGAGAAGACTCTGAAATTTCAGAATCAGAGTCAAGTAAAATGTCTGGAGAATGCCGGTTTAAGCTTGAGGTGATGAAACTAGAGATGCAAAGAGAAAGAGAAGAAAAGGAAAGAGAAGAGAAAGAAAAGGAGAGAGAGAGGCAAAGAGAAAGAGAAGAAAAGGAAAGAGAAGAGAAAGAAAAGGAGAGAGAGAGGCAAAGAGAAAGGGAAGAGAGAGAGGAACGTAGAGAAATGGCCAGGTTGGAGTTAGAGAGAGAAGTTGAATGCCTCTCAGCGTGCCAGGCCAGTTCAAGAGGTTCAGGCAGAAGTTTCTATAGACCAACTCCTGAGGAAATTCCCGAAGTATATAAAAGGGGATAGTGTGGAGAAATTTTTGGTTTCTTTTGAAAGATGTTGTTATGATTTTGAAATCGAAGAGGAGAGATGGATGACATATTTACGTCCACAGATCTGTGGCCAGTTGCTGGAGATTTATAGCGATATGGCAGAACAGGACCACAAGGTTTACCAGAAGTTTAAACAACAGGTCCAACAGAAGATTCAGTTGACGCCTGAACATTTCAGAGTTAAGTTTAGGTCCTTGATCAAGGAGAAAACCGAATGTTTCTGTCAGCTAGCATCAAAGCAAAGCCAGTATTTTGATAGTTGGTTAAAAGGTGCTCAAATTACCAGTTTTCAGCAACTTAAGGATCTGATGATCCTGGAACAATTTTACCAAAATGTTCCCTCAGAGTATAAATGGTTGGTTCAGGAGAGGGATCCTGGGACACCCAGTCAAGCCGCTCTTATGGTGGATAAGATGGTGACATTGAGAGAGGGAGTTTGTAGGGCTGAAGGCTACAAACCAGTGAAGAAACCTTCTTTTAAGAAACCATTCAAAGCTTTGCCACAGTATCATGAGGGTAAAAATGCTGTAGGAGAGTACGCTCGTTACAGAAGGCCTGAGGAGAAAAATTACCTCAGAGATGGCTCCCTCAGTAGTGGAAATCGTCCAAGCTTTGATATGGCTAAGAGAATGTGCTTTTCATGCAGCAGGTTCGGACATGTAAAAGCACAATGTTATCTACATAGTAAGGAAAAATCTTCCTTATGTATAACTCCAATATTAGAAAAAAGTTCTGAGAAGAGGCTTCAGTCTAATATAGGAAAGAGTTCTTTGGAACCAATTCAAGTACATAATCCCTCAGAAAAACAATACCTTTTTGTTATGTTGGACACAGATAGAGATGATTACTTTGAACCACTCCAAGTAGATCAAAACGAAATATTAGGATGGAGGGACACCGGATCGGAGGTTTGTGTGATTCGCCTGAACATGTGCCAGAGGCATTCAAAACCTGTGTCTCAGCTTAGACTAAAAGGAGTAGGGGCAGCGTTGTCCGACGTTGTGTCTTTGCCAATCAATATAAAAATTGGAAAGGATTTTGGGATTTTGCAATATATGATGACATTCCTTTTGATTGTTTGTTGGGGAATGATCTTGTAAGGAAGATCAAGTATTTAACAAGAGATGATCAGTTAACCGAAGGTCAAGTTAAACAGCAAGATGTTTCTTGTTTACCAGTTGATATTATACCTGAAGAAAATCCTGAGACAAGTTCAAATATAATAGAGTTAGTTAAAACAGGAGCAGGGGAAGGGGATATTGCTAATGAGCAAAAGGCAGATGAAACACTGAGATCTTTGTTTACTGCGGCTCAGGATGAGACGAAAGTCTTGTCAAAAGAAAATCCTTCGAGATTTGTAGTTAAAGGATGAGTGTTGTATAGAGAGACCATGTGTGTAAAGTCTCCAGGAGAAACTAGTTCCTGTACACAAATAGTTGTGCCCCAAGCTTATAGGGAACAACTTATGAATTTGGCGCACGCAAGCACACAAGGTGGCCATATGGGAATTCGGCGCACTACACAGCGCATCACCAGAAATTTCTTTTGGCCCAATATGTATCAGCACATTAAAGAATTTTGTCAATCGTGTGATACATGTCAGCGTGTCGGAACAGGGAAAGACAAGACCAAGGTTCCCCTAGTTCCTATGCCACTAATTGGAGAACCATTTTATCATGTGGGGATCGATATTGTGGGACCCTTACCAAAGGCAAGCCGTAGAGGACGTCGATATATCCTTACTTTGATGGACTATGCCACAAGATACCCAGAAGCAGTGGCGTTGACTAATATTGATACAACCACAGTGGCAAACGCCTTGTTGTCTATATGGGGAAGAACAGGATATCCCAAAGAACTGGTTTCAGATTTGGGAACCCAGTTTACGTCAAGACTGATGGAAAGACTGTTGGAGATGTGTGGAGTTAAACATCTGACATCATCCGCTTACCATCCACAAACTAATGGTCTTGTGGAAAACCTAAATAAGACCTTAGTAAGAATGATCAAGGCGTACACTCAACAACATCCAGCCGATTGGGATGAGAAACTACAGCAACTCCTGTTTGCATGCAGAGAGACTCCACAAGGCAGTACAGGATACAGCCCTTTCGAGTTACTCTTTGGAAGGAAGGCGAGAGGTCCGCTTGATCTAGTGAGAGAGCACTGGGAGACTTCCTCGGTTGCAGAGCCAGTTCCAGTGAGTCGGTATCTACAGAATCTACGGGAGACGATGGAGTTGGCACGAGTTATCGCTCAAGACAACCTTGCAGCAGCACAGCAGAAACAGAAGACCTGGTATGATCAATCAGCCGGGAGAGATCCTTCGGCGTTGGTGATAAAGTACTATATTTGATCCCGGAAAGAGTCAACAAACTTCAATTGAAATGGACAGGGCCATGGACAGTTGTTAAGCGTTCAGCAGAGTTAACTACTTGATACAAGAATTACAATCAGGACTGGAAAAACTGGTGCATGTTAACTTGCTTAAACCTTATGTTAAAAGATCAGTAGATGTATGTATAGTAGTTAATGAAGGAGTAAATGGATCGTTTCATTTCTGGGAAGGGAATAGGAAGGCTGACAAGAGTGTGAGTCAGGTAAAACTTGATGAAGGGTTGACTTGCAAACAGCAGGAGCAACTTAGAGAACTGCTCCATAAGTATAAAAATTTGTTTTCGGATTTACCAGGAAGGGTAGAAGGAGTGCAACATCAAATTATGACAGGAGATGCCTTACCCATTGCGTCTACTCCCTATCGAGTCACAGGGAAACTCGTAGAGTGTGTTGAAAGAGAAGTTCAGGAAATGCTGGATATGGGGATTATAGAACCATCCAGTAGTCCTTGGGCATCACCCATCGTGTTAGTTCAAAAACCAGACAACACAATAAGGTTTTGTGTTGATTATAGATGGTTAAACGAGGTGATGCAAACCGACACATACCCTATGCCAAGGTTAGACGACCTGTTAGAAAGAATGGGGAGAGCCAATTACATCAGTAGCCTAGATCTCACCAAGGGTTTTTGGCAGATACCAATGGATCCCAAAGACCGGGAGAAAAAACGGCCTTTAGAACCCATAAAGGGTTACATCAGTTCAATGTCTTACCATTTGGACTTAAAAACAGCCCAGCCACTTTCCAACGATTGGTAGATAAGATACTCAGGGGTATGAGTAACTTCTGTGTAGCATACATGGACGACATAGGTGTGACGACATAGGTGTATTTAGCAATACCTGGGAAGAACACCTACAACATTTAGACCAGGTGCTGTTTCGACTGAAAGAAGCAGGGTTAACAGTGAAAACACCCAAGTGTTGTTTAGGGAATCGAATGTCCAAGTACCTAGGGCACATGGTGGGAAGTGGTATGATTGGTCCAGAACCTACTAAGGTGGAGGCGATACACAAGTGGCCGATACCCAAAACCAAAAACAGGTTCGGTCCTTTTGGGATTAGCCAGTTATTATCGAAGGTTTATCCCAAATTTTAGCGAATTGGTGACTCCATTGACAGGCTTAACCAAGAAGGCATGTCCAAATGTCATAGTGTAGACACCACAATGCCAGGAGTCAATGAACAAGTTAAAACAGACGATAACATCACAGTCAGTGTTGAGAGCTCCGGTTTTGATCGTCCATTTACCTTAACTTGCGACGCATCAGAAACAGGTCTGGGAGCGGTTTTAAGTCAAGCTGACAAGGATGGGGAAAAGCATCCTGTAATGTTTTTAAGTAAAAAGCTGTTGCCGAGAGAAAGTAGTCTTTCTACCATCGAGAAAGAATGCCTCGCCATAGTGTGGTCGATTCAAAAACTGAGGCCATATCTGTGGGGCAGAAAGTTTATTTTGCAGACGGATCATGCGCCATTAAAATGGCTGAGTAATGTTAAGGGTACTAATAACAAACTCTTAAGATGGAGTTTGCTCTTGCAAGACTACAATTTTGAGGTAGTGCATGTGAAAGGCAAATCAAATGTGGTAGCTGACTCTTTATCGAGAGTTACTTGAATTCAGGTTACAAGATGGATATGGTTTGTATATAGTGGTGTAAGTATGAATGTAGATGTGAAATGTATAAGTTTATATAATGTCTTGCTAACGGCATTATTTTTAATTCACTCTGGACAGAGAGAATTAAAAATAATTTCGGGAGGAAGGAAGGTATGTAATGATGTCGATTATTTGTGTGTAAATGTTGTATAACATATGTTAAATGTATGTTGTTTTGTGTAGTTCAAAGGAATATTCTATGAATTGTTGATGTGGGTGAGACAGAAGGGAGGCTTGGCAGAAGCTCTGAAGAGCTGTCGCCATAGCAACCAGGGCCAGAGCCTTTTAGAATGTTCAAGGTATGAATTTTACAGTTGGTGAAGAGCGGTTGGAAGCCAACTGCCATGAGAGGGGGGAGGAGTTTGTTTTGTTTTAGTTGGTCTTAAGGACTGTAAGAGAACAGTTCAGTCGTTAGTTGGTCTTAAGGTCTGCAAGAGAGCAGTCCAGTTTTATGGGTGTAGAGACCCTAGTTAAAGACGGAAGAGTACAGGGGTCTATAGAGGGTTAGTGGGAACCCTATAGTATAACCCCATTGTGTTTTGTGTAACAGAATAAGTTTGTGCCTCTGAGGAAGTATAAAACCAATCAAGATTTGTACCCATTTGTGTCATAATAAATTATTTACATCTTAAAAGAAAAAACACCTCTGTTAGTTCTTTTATTGGTGGTGGCCCTCAAGGTCAGTGGTCAGACAGACAAATGGTGGCAGTGTGGTCAAGTGGTTACTGAGAAATTTAAAGTCTCTGCAATTCAATGGTTAGTGGGGAAGATAGTCTACCCTGCCATAAGACAGAAGTTGCTGAGGTAACTTCGAGGCCCCCTTGCATTTAGGGTTAGCAGTTTGGATTGCGAAAGATTGTCCAGTCTGAGGCCGGTCAACAAGGGGTTGTCACAGAGGGGAGGATGGAATTAAATATATTTAATATTAAATTAAAATAAGGGGAGAGGGGAGGATGGAATTAAATATATTTAATATTAAATTAAAATAAGAGGAGAGGGGAGGATGGAATTAAATATATTTAATATTAAATTAAAATAAGGGGAGAGAGGAGGATGGAATTAAATATATTTAATATTAAATTAAAATAAGGTGAGAGGGGAGGATGGAATTAAATATATTTAATATTAAATTTAAATAATTTAATATCTTATCCCTGTATTTAATGTTAGTAAAAGATTATATTTGACTGTATGGATGCCCCTTTTGAATGCCCACCCTGCATTTTATCTCAGTAAAAGATTATATTTGACTGTATGCATGCAAGGGTGAGGGCAGAGTGGGGGCGGGGAGGGGGCGGAGCCGGGGGCGGGTTAGACCCTACAGCCCCCCAGGTCATCAGTGACCGGAATTCAGGCCCCTGGGCCGGTAGAAATTGGACAGCCCTGGACTAGAGGGCAAAAAAATTGTCTTACAAAGAGAAACTTTGCCCTCCGCACATTTAATGAAGCTTTTCTGTTGTTGCAGATGTAGCTGAAGTGATGCTGTATCGGTCCTTTCTATGAATTGTGTAGTTATCTTTTAGGGAGACTTTCTTTATTTAGTGATGTTGCTCGTGCGTTTATGAGTGTGATATTGGTTTTGCAACAGTTGCGTTAACTGTTTAAAATAGTTACTGTTTGTGTTTTTCTCTTTAATTCTGTTTTTCCACACCTATCCTATGGATAAATATAGAAATGACATATTCAAGAAATGGCATGGAGTTAAATTACTTTCAGCCTTCATGCATAGCCCTCTGTGAGGACTCACCCATTTTATGCTAGGCCCAGACCAGCATAGCAGTTTGGCATCTATGGTAAAACAGGATAGCCAGGAAAGGGGGGAGTGGCTTGGATCCTTCTCAGGGTGTGTGTGAGAGAGAGAGCTGCCTGGGAGTGGCTCAGAGCTGAGGGGAGGAGCCGAGCTGCTTGAGAGAGGGAAAAAGTGTAGCTTATTCAGCAGTCGGTTGTCATAGCTGTGAGAAAAAGCAGTCTCTTGACAGAGCTGAGAGTGAGCAGTCAGAGAAGACAGTTGTCTTGTAATACTGTCCGGAAAAGTTCTGTGTGCAGCTGACAGGCAGTCAGTCACAGGGTTTTGGAATCTCTAGGGCTTAGAGATTAGCTTGCATCTCAGGAGAAGCCAGCTATAGGAAAACTCTGGGAAAGAGTTAATAGCTAGGGTGCTTCTGGAAGACTGTTAGCTCAGGAACTAACTAGATTAGTTAGTTGAAGACTACTCACGTCTAGTTTTAATATTAGAGTGAGGGAGTTTAGAGAGACAAGTTTTGAACTGTCTAATTTTGTAATGAAGTTTTAAGAAACCAATCTTTAGTAACCAAAACGCTCTAGTACCATTCTGTATAACCGTTACACATATGTGGAGGAAATTCCGTGACGGAGCCTCATTATCAGCTTATAAGCTATTTAAAAAAGCTTATGAGCGTGCTGTCAAGGCGGCTAAAAATGTGTATTTCTCCGCCTCGATAGCGTCTGCTAACTCACGCCTGGCCCAACTGTTCAAAGTAATTCGGTCATTGACGACTGTCCCTACTGTCCCAAAAATAGTGATCAGGCCCTTACTGCCGGTGCTTTTCAGAGCTTCTTTGCAGAAAAGATACTGAGTCTCCGCCAGGACCTTCCAGCCACGGTTGATACAGTAAGGGAGCTGGAGACCCCGTGGCCCTCCGCCGGGCCCACCCTCGACCGGTTTCGGCCACTGGACGCAGATGCTGTTGATAAGATTGTGGCTGCAACTAGGCCTACCACCTGCTCCCTCGACCCGTGCCCCTCCTGGCTTGTTAGATCTTGCCTGGAGGGGTTACGTGGGCCTCTGTTGAACATCGTAAATAGCTCCCTTGAGCAAGGAGTCTTTCCAGAGTGTTTAAAAGAGGCGGTGGTAGCTCCATTGCTGAAGAAACCGTCACTAGACCTGGCGGTTCCCTCCAACTACCGACCAGTGTCGAATCTTTCGTACCTCGGGAAGGAAGTTGAGAGGGCAGCAATGGAGCAGCTGCAGTCCTTCTTAGATGATGCAACATGGCTTGACCTCTTCCAGTCCGGCTTCCATTCGGGGCATGGGGCGGAGTCAGTCCTGGTCTCCATCACAGACCAACTCCCCTGCCAGCTCGACCAAGGCGGGTCT
>JARBWK010004012.1:0-11161 GCA_030556195.1 Anolis apletophallus | reverse complement strand
AAAAAAATATTATATTTTTGAAGATACATTAAAAAGAGAAAGGAAAATGGGTTCCGCGTTCTGTTGAGAGTTCTATGAGAAAGCAACGTGTTGCACTGATCTTGCCCAGGACCGTCAAGCGCTAAACGCGTGGTTGAGCAGGAAGGGAAAAAAAGGAAAGACGTCATTTTGCAAGGGTGTGAAGAGATGTCTGCGCTGTTTGGACAGAGACTGTTCCGCTTGAGACTGTGTTAACCTGATGCCTTGTTTAAGCGAGGAGAATGTGACTGGTTCACAGAGATCGCTGAAGGAAGGGCATGGGTAAGGTGCCTCTACCACAGGGCTGTCCAACTTCTACCGCCCAGGGGCTGAATTCCGGTCACCGATGACCTGGGGGGCCGAAGGGTCTGCCCCCGCCCCTGGCTCCCCCCCCCCGCCCCGCCCCCTCCCCAGCTCCCCCCCCTTCCCCTCACAAGAGGCATCCATACAATCAAATATAATCTTTTACTAAGGGGAAATGCAGGGAGGCAATACATAAGGGGCATCCATACACAATTACATAATAATAACATAAAGGTTAGCCTACCTTCCCAAACGCAAAGGAAAGGCATGGAGTAGGTGCCTCTACCACAGGGCTGTCCAACTTCTACCGGCCCAGGGGCCTGAATTCCGGTGACTGATGACCTGGGGGGGCGTTGGGTCTGCCCCGCCCCTGGCTCCACCCGCCCGCCCCCTCCCCAGCTCCCCCCTTCCCTCATATAGAGCATCCATACAATCAAATATAATCTTTTACTAAGGGGGAAATGCAGGGAGGCAATACAAAAGGGCATCCATACACAATTACATAATAATAACATAAAGGTTAGCCTACCTTCCCAAACGCGGGATCCAGGAGCAGCCGGACCACGAGCAGAGGCGACGACCGACCGAGGCAGCAGCGAGAAGGTCCAAATCGCGTCTGCATTGGCCGCAGGGATTAAGTAGCCGAGATTTCGGCAACAGACTACGGAAGCCACATGGGATTTCGCTCTCAACGCAGGCGTGATCCCGCGTTGAGAGCGGCGAAATCCGTGTGGCTTCCGTAGTCTCGCGATACTTGCTCCGGAACCCGGAAGTGGGTAATTTTTAAAAATATTATTATTTAATATTTTTTTATTAAAACGCTTTGGGGGCCGTAGGGAAGGGGCTGGGGGCCGTATACCCCCCCCCCCCCACGGGCCGCCAGTTGGACAGCCCTGCTCTACCACAAAGGTGCCTCTACCCCAATAATGAGGGTACTTTGGGTGACAATACAATTTCATGTGATTTCTTTGTCTTGCTTTGCACCTAAACTTATTGGATGAGATATTTTTTTAAAAATACAGACTATGAAAAAAAACATTCAAAGTAGGATGGAATTGTATTCCTTCTGCATCTCTGGGAGATCAGTCCTCTTCAGTGAAAGGAGTCCACTCATCTGTCTAGTTTTCTCACTTGTCTCTCAGACAATTGTTACTGAATCAGTGTCTGGAGACAGTTAAGAGACAATAGCTTTTTTTTCTAGTCTTGGTGAGAAAAGGCTGTGGCTTTAATTGCATTTCTCTACCCCTCACTCTTCTCATAATTGTTTTTGTGTCCTTTAATGCAGTGTTTCCCAACCTTTTTTGAGCCACGGCACACTTTTTACATTTGAAAAATCCTGGGGCACACCACCAACCAAAATGACACAAAATGACACTCTAACACAGTAATACGTATAGTTAATATGTTTTTAAATGTATTTATACGCCCAGTGTGAAACCTGGGCCTGTTTCGATGAACTCAACATAGATACCCTGGCAGGAATGGCAGAAAGACACAAACTTCCCACACAGAACTCCCATAACCAAGAGAAAATACTATAAGAGTTTGGTGGGCATTGACCTTGAGTTTTGGAGTTGTAGTTCACCGACATCCAGAGAGCACTGTGGACTCAAACAATGTTGGATCAGGACCAAACTTGGCATAAACACTCAATATGCCCAAATATGAACGCAGATGGAGTTCAGGGGAAATAGACCTTGACATTTGGGAGTTGTAGTTGCTGAGATTTATAGTTCCCCTCCAATCAAAGAGCATTCTGAACCCCACCAATGATAGAACTGGGCCAAACTTCCCACACAGAACCCCCAGGAGGCAAGAGGAGGTCTCTACTTGGGGAAAGGGAGGCGGGCCTTCCCAATGCATGGAGAGGGAGAGACCAAGTAGACAACGGTTGGGGAGGGGGGTGGTTATAATTTTGTGCCTTTATAGAGGTAGGTTTCTTAGGGTTTTTATACTTCAACACACTAGACCCCCCCCCCCCCCGCCCCTCCTGGAGGTTCCAATTCCCCACGGCACACCTGATGATCGCTCACGGCACACTAGTGTGCCCCGGCACACTGGTTGGGAAACACTGTCTCAGACAACTGTTACTGAATCAGTGTCTGGAGACAGTTAAGAGACAAGAGCTTTTTGTCCTAGGCTTGGTGAGAAAAGGCTGTGGCTTTAATTGCAGTTCTCTACCCCTCACTCTTCTAATAATTGTTTTTGTGTCCTTTAATGTGCTGGTTGGAAAAACTGCCAATAATTCTTTTCTACAGTTTCAGAGAAGAATTATTTGTATAACCCAAATTGTTGGAAGTACAGAGAGAAAGAAGTGGAAGGCTACGTAAGAGATAGAACCTCAAATGTAACTGGTTCAAGACAGGGGCGGTCTAAGGTAATTCTAAGTTGTAAGCGAACACTATTTTGGCGCCCCCAAAAAAACATTATGTTGCCCCCCCCCCCTCCGGCTCCTTTCACTCGGCTCCCCCTCTTCTCCGCCGCCCCTCTCGCCTTCCCTAACTTACCGGAGGTTTTCGCATACACACAGTGCCTACGGAGCTCAAGTGAACTCCGTGAGGCACTGGGCATGTGCGCTGAATCTCTGCACGCATGCGCAGTGCCTCACGGAGCTCTCTTAAGCTCCGTGGATACAGCGCATGCGCGGAGATTTTCGCGCGCATGCCCAGTGCCTATGGAGCTCAAGTGAAAGTGCCTACGGAGCTCAAGCAGAAAGCACACTGTGTTGGATAATACAAAGTGCTGTATGAGCAAAAGTTGGATAAGCAAAACTCTACTGTACCTGAAAAGGGACAATTTATTTGGGTGCAGGAAGAGACAACATCAGGTACAATTGACTGATGGGCGTACATAAAATCATAAAATATGTCAAGGAGATGCTTCCCACGGTTTTGTTTCTGTCATTCAGACAGAAGTCGTTATACTTAGGGTTATCAAGCCATTGTTTATTTGGTTTTGGAATAGGGCGGAAGTGATGAATAGGGACTGTATTTATTTTAAGCCAGTCAAAACAATAGAGAATGGCATGCTGTGCCTCATGTTTCCCGAAGGTAGTGAGCAATCCTGATCTGAAAACAGGATTGCACAGCTGTAGCAGGAATGGCATCTGCTCTCTCACACATATGCAGGCCACCCTAGGCCATGGCCTAGGGCAGCAGCCCTGGGGGCGGGGGCAGCAGATCCGGACCCCCCCCCCAAAAATTAACAAAAAAGAATTCAAAAAAATTCAATTTTTTTAAAAATTCAACCCCCCAAAAGTGTGCATGCGCATGGCCGCCCAAGAACCCCTCCCCTTTGCTCTGCTCCTTCGACTCCTCCCTCCTTCACTGCTCACACCAGCTCCACCCCTCTTCCTTCAGTTAAGGAAGAGGGGCAGGACCAACGCTGAGCTGACACAAGAGAGGAGGGGGCAGAGGAAGTCTGTCCCGCCGCCTCCTCCTCTCGCTGCTAGTGCTGCCCCGCCCTCTTCCTTCAGTGAAGGAAGAGGGGCGGGACCAACGCTGACCTGACGTGAGAGAGGAGGGAGGGCCCCTGCAGGCAGCCCCGCCCCCCACAGCAGCCCCGCCCCCACAGTGGCCCCACCCCCCGGGGCGGGGACGGCACTTCCAGAGTGTGGCCTAGGGCGCCACAATCGATTAATCCGGGCCTGCACATATGTATATGCTCGCGCTCTCTAGAAAACTATCTCATTCTAAACTGGATTATTAAAGTACTTTTTAAAAAAAAGAGTACATGGGTTTTTCCCCATGGCTTCTGGGATACAGTTAACTCCTAACAACAAACTCAAAGGAACAATGTGATGTGTAACAATAATGATCTATTCACAACATATACCACATACATAACATCACTCAACGATATAGGCAACTACCCACTAGAATCTCCCAAAAAGTTGAGTCCGACTTGTTTGTGAACCTGTGTCCAGACGCGTGATACCGGATTATATTTGAATAGTCCAATAATCCAATGTATAGTAAGTCGTGTCTCACGGAAGAAGCCACATTACAACTGTGACACAATTCAGTTCAGGTCGTGCATCAAGATAGTGAGTGAGAGTAAAAGTAATATTTGTAATCCGGGTAGCGGTAGTGCCAGGAGCCGCTGGAAACGCTGAAAGGATTCCGACGTGATTCAAACAAAGGCAATCAGCATAATGCAAGCGGTGCGAAGAGACATAAATTCCAGGCCGACGAGGAAGTAGGTACCCCGGAATTCCCTCCCGTTTCGACCACAAGGGTCTTTCTCAAGGCCAATGGTAACGGAGAGATGTCTATGCGGATATCCAATGCGTGACTTGGCCACAATGATTTCCTTGCTTACAAGCTTTCCACGTCTTTAAGCTAGATGCTATTTGGTACATGCCGCTTTACTATATCACACATTGGATATCCGCATAGACATCTCTCCGTTACCATTGGCCTTGAGAAAGACCCTTGAATCACGTCGGAATCCTTCCAGGGTTTCCAGCGGCTCCTGGCACTTGCCTCAACCGAAATCATTCCGGTTTATGAAGAGTTTCAACCAGCACACCATTTTCTGAATAAACATGTATTGCTTCTGCTGCTGTTTATTTTTGTTTACGCTTTCCCTTCTGCTGTGTTATCTCTTTGGAGGTTATCTTTTTTAAAAACAAAATTATGTACAACAGCTGTAGTGTTTTAGAAACAAGCCCACAACTTCCTGACATCTGCAAAAGTTGTACTTGTTTTGAAATTTTCTGTTTTCATTTCTTTTTTGGTCTTGAACTGTAAACTGTGCTGAAAGTCTATTTATTTATTGTAGGGGGAGGTGAAACTACTTTATTAGAAGGGATGAGAGCTGCACAGAAATAGATACAAAACAGACTCTGAATTTGTCCCGAGGAACAGATCTAGAAATGCAATTAAAAAAGGACTGGTTCTGACTAAAATGAAAAATTGTGCTTTTTTTTTTTCCTTTCAAAAAACTTTTTGGGGAGGGCTGACTCATGTATGTATTTATTTATTTATTGTTTCAATTTATATACCGCCCTTTTCAAATTGGCTCAGGGTGGTTTACAAAATGCACAAGGTAACATAACACTAAAACGATAAGAACATTAAAAGCGTAAAAGCAATGTTTCTGTCAGCATACAGATTGACATGGCTTAAAGATTAAATTCTTCGGCGTTGAGTATTTATGTCACAGCGGATAGGCAACAGAAATATAGAAGTTTAATTCCCCATCGGCCCAAAAACTCCAGTCTCTGTTCGAGTGAATAATGAAACTCTCATTCAATTCACAAGGTAAATATATAACTTTGTATTGAATTGTATTTAACAATAACTGGCAAAACATCGAAAAACAACAGCCATCACAGCTACCTTTCTAAACATCCTTTCCTCACAGATATTCAATCCCAACTGTCACTTTGTAACTGACATTCCTCAAGGTTCCATTTAGCAGTCTTGAGACAGCGCCATCTGGTGTCAAACATGTCACACTGCAGGTCATCTCAAACTGCGAAAATATATCTTGTGCTGACTCATGAATTGCTATTCAAAATGCAATAATCTGACATAAATGCCTGCCGGAAGAGAGCTGTCTTACACGCCTTCCGGAAGGCTGGTAGCTCGTTTATCGCCCGAACTTCCGCCGGCAAGGCATCCCACAGGCTCGGTGTGACGATGGAAAAGGCTCTCTGCCTGGTTGATGACAAGCGAAAGGACCTAATGGAAGGGACGTGTTACGGGTTTTGGTCCTCTGACCGAAGGGATCTCTAGGGAGCATATGGGAGTAGACGGTCCCTCAAGTACTCCGGTACTCCCGCCAGGAGTCTAGCTGTTGCATTCTGCACCAGTTTGAGTTTCCAGATAGCTGCCAAAGGTAGACCCATGTAGAGGGCATTACAGTAGTCTAGCCTCGAGATGACCGTTGCCTGGATCACCGTAGCTACATCACTCCTGGTTAGGTATGGCGCCAGCCGCCTACCCTGTCGCAGGTGGAAAAAGGCAGATCTGCTGACAGTGGAGACCTGGGCCTCCATCGTCAGCAGTTGGTCCAATTGGACCCCCAGACTCTTTACTAAGGGCGACAGGCGTAATGCCTCGCCGTCCAGAGTAGGCTGCCGGAGCTCACCCCCCGGCGACCCAGCCATAGGATCTCCTCCTTTTTCGATGGGTTCACTCTCAACCGGCTGGCACGTAGAAAGGAGTTCTGCTGAAAGGAGGGAACTGGACAGAAAAGCATTATACGGTGTTATGCTCTCCCATTGTAATCTTGGAGCTGGAAATAGCACCAGTTGTCTCAAAAACTGATAAAAGGAGCAGTTTGCTCTCCTAACAGGATTTGCAGTATCCATTTCTCAATGTTATCCTTTTGGTCGCATTGTGACAGGAAGGTGGCATAATTTCTGGCGAACCGCAGGAAAATCTGGTTGCAATCACATTAAGAAGAGAATTTGGGGCGTGGTGCATATTGCCTTGTAGTGGAAGCTCTTGAAATGGTCCGTGTGCTTTTAATACTGCCATGAAGTTCTGAAGAAAAGAACGGCACCGAATGCAATTTTACAACAGTGGAAAAACTCAAAGGAGCCAACATTTATTCCAGTGTATATTGACACTGAGCAGGCATCAGATGCTTCAACACTTCAGCGACGCAGAGTCCTTGGCAGCATTCGCACCGCGAGTGGGACAGAGCCCAGTCTTAACACCAACAAGTCTAGTCTCGCTGTAAGAATAGCCGACTCATGAAAAGAGATGGAGGGGGGTGGATTTGCTGGCAGCTCTGCGGGGATCACACAGAATGACTCCCTCCTCTGTAGACTTTGCCCGAGAAGAGACGGAGCCAGTTTTCTCCCAGCCAATTGCCTGACCTTCCCATGCACAAGGGGGTCATTCAGTGGCAATGTATTTGTTTAAGGAAGTTGTGGGGTGGTTTGTTTTTTTTAGAGACTTGATGAACACATCTTCAATCGGGGAGAGAGGGAGACAAGTGCTGACCTTTGTAAATAAAAGGGAATAGGCTCCTGGGTGTTTTGACTTTCTAGGTCAGGGCTGTCCAACTGGCGGCCCGCGGGCCGTATACGGCCCCCCAGCCCCTTCCCTACGGCCCCCTACCCTCCTGCAAGATATCTACTTTTTAAGATTAAATTTTATTATTATTATTTTGAATATTTTTATTATTTATTATTATTATTATTTTCGGGGTGGGGGGTGCGGTGCGGGGCGGGGAGGAGGAGCAGGCTCCCTTCCTCCTCCTCCGCCTCCTACTTCCCACCCCTCCTCCGCCGCCGCCTCCCGTGCAGGCCCAGCCGCAGCCGGCGAACCCGGCCGCTGCAGCCTTACCTCGCGCGCCGAGCCGCCAGCAAGGCCAGGCGTGGTGGCGGCGGAGGAGGTTGGTCCCACTGCGCTCCCAGAAGAGTGGAATATAATGTAAACACTGGGATTTAAAGGGAAGCAGCAAGGGTGTAATCCAAGGTGAAAGGATTACCCCTCCCTTGCTACTTCCCTTTAAATCCCAGTGTTTACATTATTCCTGGTTTCAGGTCATCCGCCGCTTTTACTCTTCTGGGAGGCGCAGCGGGATCTATCTGCATTTGCCATCCGCTTGGGAGAACCAGCAACCCGGGCTTCTCTCCAGCTTCCTCCCGCTCCAGCTTCCTCCCACACATCCATCCATCCACCCTTTCGCCTCCCTCCCTCCCTTTATGTTATTATTATATTTAATTGTTTAATTATGCCCCCCCATGTGTGGCATTCCCTCCCTCCCCCTTATCTTAATATTAAATATATGGAATTGGAGCCCGGGGACAGGGCGGAGCCGGGGGAGGGGCCGGAGCCAGGGAGGGGGCGGAGCCAGGGAGGGGGAGTGGCGAAGCCGGGGCGGAGCCGGGGGCGGAGGCAGACCCTTCGGCCCCCCAGGTGATCACTGACCGGAACTCAGGCCCCCGGTCCGGTAGAAGTTGGACAGCCCTGTTCTAGGTGATCGAAAAGCCAGCTGCCACCAACACAGTCTCCACATCCCCCTTCCCCATGTCTCCTGTCAATCAGCATGTTTCTCACACATCCATCTATGCCCTATCAGTGGGAGCTGACCCAAACAAGTGATGCATATAACTAGGGCTCAGAAACATTACTGTTTGGATTGCAATTCCCACTGGCCATACTGGCTGTGGGGATCCTGGGAGTTGTGGTCCAAAATCAAAATGTCCCAAGCTCTACATAAAATCAATTATTGACATCCCATATCATGTAATCCCTCTCCGTTGGCGCCCCCTTGTTGTGGGGGAGAGACTTGCGTACCTTAATGAAGTTGTGAGCTATGCTGGTGGTGGCATAATAGCCACTAGGGCTGGTTGATCCAAGAAAAAAACGTTTCGAAACTCATTTCGGATCTAATTGTAGCTGTCGTTTCGATTATGGAAATGGCATCCACTTCCAAAAATGGGCAAAATAATCAGCAGAAGGGAGAGTCAGCTGTTAGCCATCAGCCAATGAGCAATCAGCAAGAAAATTAGGAAAGTCGGAATTCCAAAATTCGGAATTTTGGAATTCAGAATTCCTGTTGGGAGGGCTGCTCTCGAAATTGCTAAAAAAAAAGACGGAAGTATCCGAAAAACTTCCGAAATTTGGGCGTATCCAAAATTGGTAGACCAGCCCTAGTAGCCACCGGTAGGGTCTCCCATGCCAGACAGGTCACGACCAACGAGCGTCAACGGGCAGGATTCTTCGGCGTTGAGTATTTATGTCACAGCGGATAGGCAACAGAAATATAGAAGTTTAATTCCCCATCAAAAACTCCAGTCTCTGTTCGAAAGTGAATAATGAAACTCTCATTCAATTCACAAGGTAAATATATAACTTTGAATTGAATTGTATTTAACAATAACTGGCAAAACATCGAAAAACAACAGCCATCACAGCTACCTTTCTAAACATCCTTTCCTCACAAATATTAAATCCCAACTGACAAATCCCAACTGTCACTTTGTAACTGACATTCCTCAAGGTTCCATTTAGCAGTCTTGAGACAGCGCCATCTGGTGTCAAACATGTCACACTGCAGGTCATCTCAAACTGCGAAAATATATCTTGTGCTGACTCATGAATTGCTATTCAAAATGCAATAATCTGACAAGGATGGGCTCTAGCCTTTTGGCAGCCATCCTAGGAGAAGGAAAACTCTAATTTCAAACCCGGGCAGATGGTACTCGTTTAACCCTATAAGGTCAACCATCTAGAGAAGGAAACTCAAACCAAACTTACGACCTGAGGACCTCGCTGCCACCGTCCCAGCTTGCTAGGCCCTGGCAGACGAACCTTTGGTTTAAAGGTTGAGGCCAGTTCCGTGTACGCCTGTGCTCCACCAGAAAAATCCATTGCACAGGCCTCGAAGGACACATCCAACCTCCAAATCATCAACACGCTTGTAGAAAGCCTGGGATGAGTCCTTCCTGAATCTTCATTCGCGAAGAAAAGCCAAGAAGAAGATCATGGAATCATAAGAGCTGGGAAGGCACCACAAAGGCCATCCAGTCTAACCCCTGCCGTGCATTTCTTGATCCGTGTCCCTTGAAACAGTGGAAAGAAATACACAAATAATTGTATTTTGTTACAGAAACTGGATCCTCAAAGATTAACGTTGGTGATGTGGCTTGCACACAATAGCTAAACATTCACTCTGTTATATTGGAAGCATTTTGGGGGATCAGGCAATGCTTGAATCCCAAACCCATCACTTTTGTGCTTCCGTACTATGAGGCATTTTTCAGTAACCAGGGTGATGGAACAGAAATATGTGCAGAATTCTGCCAGTTTTTAAATGAGCATTTCCAAATCGTAGTGCTCTCTGAATGTCTTGTATTGCATGTTCCGTAACCCAGTGTTTCCCAACCAGTGTGCCGTGGCACACTAGTGTGCCTTGAGCGATCATCAGGTGTGCCGTGGGAAATTGGAACCTACAATGCCCTTTTCTTCCCTCCTGTCGAACACTTTCTTCTCCACTGGTTCCCTTCTTCCCAGTGTGAGCGTGCTCAGGAGGGAGGAGGAGGAAGACGTGACCCATGTGGGAGCTACTGCGCAGACTCGCTTCCATGCCTTCCTCCTCCCTCCCTCCTGAACACGCTCACACTGCCCCCTCGGATCAAAATGGCAGCAGAAACGGCAGCATGAGCAAAGCGAGCAAAGCAAGGATGGGAAGCAGGGTGCCCGAGTGGAGAAGAAAAAGTAAGTGTTCAGCAGGAGATGGAAGAAAGGGCGCAAAGGGGGAGGAAGAGGTCTCTGTCAAAAGCTGGCATGGGCAAACTTGGACCTTCCAGGTGTTTTGGACTCTAACTCCCACCATTCCCAGCAGCCTCAGGCCCTTTTCCTTTCCCCCCCTCAGTAATTTAAGCAGGAAAGGGCCTCAGGCTGTTAGGAATGGTGGGAGTTGGAGTCTAAAGCACCCAGAGGGCCGAAGTTTTCCCATGCCTGCTTTAGGGACCTTAAAGTGGTGAGCCCCCTTCCAACATTGTGATTCTGGATAGAAAACAAACAACAACATAACATAACATTGTTTGAGTCCACATTGCTCTCTGGGTGTAGGTGAACTACAATTTCCAAACTCAAGGTCAATTCCCAAGCAAACCCTTTCAGTACTTTCTGTTGGTAATGAGAGTTCAATATGCCAAGTTTGGTTCAATTCCATTGTTGCAAGAGTTCGGATGCTTCTTTGATTGTGTGTTAACTATAAATCCCAGAACCTTCCATTGGCGCCCTTTGCAGTGGGGGAGAGGCTTGCACCTAGTGAAGTTGTGAGCTATGCTGGCGGTGGCATAATAGCCGGCGGTAGGGCCTCCCATACCAGACAGGTCACAACCGAGGGTCTGACAAAGAGTGTCAAT
>JARBWK010004011.1:0-11162 GCA_030556195.1 Anolis apletophallus | reverse complement strand
GGGGCCCCGGGAGAGAGGTACTTCAAGTCCCATCATCCGTGGTCCGTCTCACACAAAACTGCACCAGGATGTAGAGTGGGTCATGAGGGCTCTGTGTGGCAGGTTTGGTTTTGATCAGTCATTGATTAGGATTAGGTCTGCCCCCCTCCAAATGGCAAGAGGATGTAGAATGGGTCATTGGGGCTCTGTGTGCCAAGTGTGGTCTTTATCGGTGTTAGTTGGGGCCGCAGTGGTCTGTGGGATCAGAGGGGTGTGAACGTACTACAAATCCCATAATCAGTCCTCTCCGAACCTCACCAGGACGTGAAGGTAGTCATGGGGGTAATGTGTGCTGTTTGGCCCTCGATCAGTACTGGATAAGGGTCGCAGGGACTTGGGAAGTGAGTAGAGGTACTTCAAGTCTCATAATCCATGGTCCACCCTCCTCCAAAGTGCACCAGGACATAGAGTGGGTAATGGGGATGCCATGTGGTCTGTTTTGGTCCTTTTAGGTGGCTAGTGGTCTGTGGGAACCAAAGTGTTTGAATGTACTACAAATCCCATAATCCGTGGTCCATGTCCCCCAAACCGCACCAGGACGTAAGGGGGTCAAGGGGTTATGTGTCTCAAGTTTGGTGCAAGTCCATCACCCGCAGTGGTCGCTGTGGCTCAGAAAGTGGCAGCCAATCAGAAAGCTGCCACATATCCTCCGGACACATACAAACATACATACATACAAACAAACAAACAAACATTCCGCTATTACATACAGAGATAGAGATAGAGACCAGTTCAACCTCACTGCAAGTTAAACATTTTTTTTTGTAGCTACTAGAAGAAAATGTACATTTCACGAACAACAACACCCCCCCCCCCTAAAAAAACCCAAACAAACCCTACCTGTTGATCTTTTTCAAATTGTTCTTTTAATTTCTGAAACTGCTCACGCTTGCATCCAGGGCCATTTTTTGAGATATTTGTTGATCTAAATACAAATTTTAAATGTTACTGCATTATTAGCAAAGCAACACTTTAAAAGATTACAAAGACAGCTGTAACTTACCAGTAAAGGCTTTTAGAGCTTTGCTGGCCATTTCCCCGAGCGTGAACAATTAACTCCTGTTTTTCCATTTCCATGCGCAAGTCCTAAGAGGTAGTTACAAATGATTTAATGATATTTTGACCCTCTCACTGTAATCGTGTGCCTTTACATGTGTACTTTATGAGAAAAACCCAGCAAAGCAAAAGAAAGCCACTCAAATATAAGTAGGAATCTTTGCTGAAGCAGTTACAGTACTGTAATTTGATGGATGAAATAACACTAAAGCTTGAGTTTTCATTTTCTGATCCTAAGATATGTCATGCAGGTAAGTAATTTAGATAAAACATTCAAGCTATTATGCTAAAAAGCCTCTGCTGTCTGACTGAAGATTATATTACAGAAATGCAGGAAGCAGTAATGACACACCTGTCATTGGCATTATACTTTAGATATGATCAGAATTTCTTACACAACTTAACTTCCACAGAACCATAGATCACAGAAGTTAAAGAGATACAGGTCTTTAAAACTAGCTTTATATAAGTTTAAAGCTCTGCTCATAGGTCATCGTGCAATCTTCCCAGGATGTTTGGTGATAACATCACCTAGTTTGCTTTCCCCTTTGTTTTCTCCCACTGAAGGATGAGGACAACTAAACATGCTATTAAAGAATGAAAGATCTATTTCTTCTACCACAGTATTTCCCAACATGTGGTCCGTGGACCACCAGTGGCCCCCAAGAACTAAAATATGATAAGTGGCCTCACCTTGCTATGCTGTTGCAGCAAGAGCAACTGGTCTCACGAAACCCTCTTATAGTTTTGAGGCAATGGGGATGTCAGGAGGGGAGAGGCTGTCTAACCATGAAAGGCACGACAATAAGGCACCTGACTGCTACTTCTCCTCCTCCTCTCTCCCTGAGCGGAGCTGTTCCTTGTGGAGTCTGGAAGTGTGGGTATCTTGGTGTTTTCATTTTTAGGCCTGTTCCTGGGGTTAGTTGGGGTGTTGATTCAGAAAATTGCATCCGATAGACCACATCAGCTCTAGTTTATTAAATATGGTTTTCTGTGGGTGAGCAGACGGTGACTACTGGATGGCATATGTTCTGTATCAGAAACGAGAGCTGATGTGGTCTATCCAATGCAATTTTCTGAATCAGCATCCCAAATGATGAAACCAAATCTAAAGTTTGTTTATTTATTCATAAAGTTGACCAAAAACTGATTCGTTACCTCATTTGTGTAGCACAGCAGTTCTCGTTTGTGCCTGGAGGGCAGGGAATAGGTCCTGGGGTTCCATTAGCATTAGGGCCTGCAGCAGCAGATGTGGATTCAGAGGATGAGCTAGATGATTGGGGTGAAGCACAGGGCCCTTCGGATGGGCCTCGTTCGCCCACAGAGAGCTTGGCATGGGATGAGATGATGTTTGGGCCTAGCATAGATTCCGATCACCAGGTGGAGATGGGAAGCAGCGAAGGGAGTTATGAACACCCCTGGGAGGAATTCCCAAGAGCTTGAAAGTGAAAACATGGACGAAGCCGAGTGGGAAAGTGCTAGGGAGGAAAGTTCTCAGGAAGATAGCGACACAGCTGCTGAGAGGCAAGGTCGCTCCTTCGATAGGAGACGGGACATTGAGTCTACCAGGAGGGCTTGGTCTAGGGTCCTAGACCGACCGAGGTCCGTGAGCAGAGATTGGAGACGAAGAAGCCTAGAGCGTCGCGGACCTCGGCCGAAGGATTAAGTATAGGATCCGTGGGAACGCATCCTCAGTTCTCCGCTTCACGTCTTCCTGAATAGGCGTGAGCGGAGTGGGACCACAAGCTAAGCCGTGGTCATCAAGCCTTGCCTTGCATTTGCCTTGCCTTGTTTCTTGATCCGCATTGGATTGCGGAGCCTTGCTAAGCTTCAAGCCTATTTGCTACGTTACTTTGGACAATCTTGCTTGCTACCTTTTGGACAATTGCTTATCATTGGACTATATATTCTTTGGAACTGTTTTTATACTCAATAAAGTAGTTAGCCTTCAGTACGTCTCTGTGTGTGTGATTAAGGGGCCCGCTAAGTCCGTGATCGTGACAATTTGGTACTAATGTTGGAGAGTGGTCCCTGGTCAAAATTGTCCCTGGTCAAAAAAAGGTTGGGAATCACTGTTTTACCAGGCCTACCAAGTCAATTCTAAACTGACATTTCATAGTCATGGATATTTTAATTTGTTTTACTCCAATGTTTATGTGTTTTCAATTTATGTATTTTAAACGATTTCATGTTTTCAGTTATCTATTGTATTTTAACCCTACACTGTATCCCATCTTAAGCCTTGGGAAGAGTAATTTTCCCTTTAGTATTCAAATAGGATTGCTTTTCACTAAAACCCTGAGGAGATAAAACTCAAGAACACCAAAGGCCCCACAGAACTATTTAAAAATCTAAAACTGTCCCTGTGTTAGTACAGCATTTGTGTTGGAAGAAAGATGCATTATATGTATCCAATAAATATGCTCTATGCAGTGGTTCTCAACCTGTGGGTGCCCAAAGTTTTGGCCTACAACTCCAAGAAATCCCAGCCAGTTTACCAGCTGTTAGGATTTCTGGGAATTGAAGGCCAAAACATCTGGGGACCCACAGGTTGAGAACCACTGCTCAACCTCTCAAATATATATGACAAACAAAAAAACCCCAATGAATATATTAGAAAATCCAACATGTGACATCCTAAAGGTGCAAAATATGAGTTTGAAAAATATGACCACTCTTTTTTTGCTTTATTTTTTGAACGGAATACATTTCTGGCTTTTGTATACATCTTGGTTTTTATGGAGGGGCATATTATACACATATGAATTCTCATGATAAGGCCAATGCACCTTACTAGTGAAAAATTGCATTTTTAAAATTCAGTTTACCTTTTCTTCCTTGCTCATGGTGCTGTAACGTGCAATTCTTTCCATTCGACCAACATACACTGCACAGTCTCTCTCAATCCCTTTTAATTCTTCAAAGGAGAAAATCACAGAAATCCGAGGAACAGGGATATCAGACCAGCATATATAGTGCTGCAAAAAGGAGAGTAGTAATCACAAAAGTTACAAATTTATAATTTTTGTATATCTTGGACTGTAAGCCTATAGGGAAAGTCTTGTTCGATGTCTATAATTTATACATTTGCTTATACCATTTTAAAGCTTTCCATTGTATTTGGTGGAACTTTTACCACAATAAATATGTGATTATTATCATAGATACTGTGAGCGTTGGTAGGCCGCTCAATAATCACACTCACTCGGGTATTGAGGAAATGCTTTATGAGTCCTTAATCCAAGGCAGTAAAAACCGTACTGAAGCCTTCCCTCCAAAATCCCTGCGCAAAACTCCCAGAGCCCCTCCCCCCTCTGGCGAAGCGCCAATCCTTGAACAGATAACCCCGAACCCCACCCCTCTTGTCCTTTTTGCGGGAACTCCAACAGCTCAGAAACAACAGGGAACAACATGGAGCTACAGAAACAACATGGAACAAGGAGAGAACCAAAATGGCGGCGCCCGATCGCTCGGTCCTCTTCCAAGATGGCAGTCGCGTCTTTGTCCATTGCGCTATCCCGCATTGGACAGGCGCCGCTGACATAGCGCCCCTCCGAAGGAGTCCACCGACCTGGGGGAAAAGAAGCAAAAGTATTTTCAGTGGGCCCTGGCTTGTCCGGGAAGGCCCTATGAAACCTCTTGTCTAATCTGGGGGCCTTGACATGTTCTGCCCCTAACACCCACCCGGCTGCAAGTCTTTGAAAGCCACTGCACAAAGTATTGAAGTCTGCCCTAAGCCTTTTTAGAGTCTAAAATATCCTTAAGCTCAAAGTGGGTATGTTCCCGATCATGATCGGGGACTGGGCGCGCCCTGTGGAGACCACTTGCGGGTTACTGCCTTTTAAGCAGGCTAACGTGGAACACCGGGTGCACCTTGCGCCACGTGTGGGGAAGGTCTAGCCTAAGGGTGACCGGGTTGACCACTTCAGTCACCCGTAGAGGGCCAACAAACTTGTCCGCAAACTTGCGGGAGGGCTGGGTCGATCGCAGGTGCTTAGTGGAGAGATATACCATGTCTCCTGCCACATAGGTTGGCTGTGGCCTCTCTTTTTATCTGCATGAGTTTTGTAGTCTTCTCTGGCCTTCCTCAGCGTCCTTGGATCTCTCTGGCCAGGTTAAGTGCAACCGCGCGCCCCAGGACTCGGGGTGCAAGGCGGAGTTGCAGAAGTAACAAAAGCTGGGAAGGGCAGGAAGTCCCTACCACCCACGGCCCGGAACGGAGACACCCCCCAGGACGCGTGGTCGGTGCTGTTATAGCAGTATTCTGCCACATCCAACAGGTTGGCCCACTGGTCCTGCTGATACGTAGAGAAGCACCTCCAAGTATTGCTGGAGCGTCCGCTGAACTCTTTCGGTCGCTCCGTCTGTCTCGGGATGGAATGCCGTACTCAACGCCTGTTGTCCCCAGGGCGGCCAGGAACGCCTTCCAAAATTTAGCAGCGAACTGCGGCCAGCGGTCACTTATGACCCGACGAGGGCTCCCAGGCAGGCGAATTACCTGACGTATAAAGAGTTTGGCCAGCTCAGGTGCCGTTGGCAGTCGTCGCAACGGCACAAAGTGGGCCTGCTTTGAGAACAGGTCCACTAACGTCCAGATGGTGGTGAACCCCGCTCTCCGGAGGTCCACTCACGAAATCCATGGCTATTTCTCTCCATGGTTCTGCAGGGTCAGCTACTTGCTGCAAGGCCCGTGGGGCGCCCCACCTTCGTTTTATTCCTGGCGCACACATCACACTCGGCGATGTATTGTTTTGCGTCCCTCCTCCTCATCGGCCACGAGATGTGCCCGGCGAGTAGGTTCACCGTCTTTCTGAGCCCCAAGTGTCCTGCCATGAGCGTGTCGTGGCATATTTCTAGGTCCTGTGCGCACAGGGCCTCGGGACGTAGACCTTGGTTCCCTGGCTCCAGATGCCGTCATTCTCTTCCAGGCCTTCCGGGTGCCGGACCAGCCATTCGTCTGTGCGGGACGCCTGTCTTGATCTGGTCCAGTAGAGGCTTTGCCGGCCTCCGGCGGTGGCCTTTGCTTTGACTGCTGCCCGGGTGGCGCGACCAAACCCAGTTGTGGGTTAGAGAATACGGTTCCCATCTCTCCTGGGGCCGAGTAGTCCGCATCAGGCATGCGCGAGAGCGTCCGCTACGACATTTTTCGGCCCGGATGTATCTCAACTTAAAATTGAATCTGCTAAAGAACTGGGCCCATCTCAGCTGCTTAGCGTTCAGTCTCTGGGGTCTGCAGGGCCTGCAGGTTCTTATGATCTGTCCAAACTTCGAAAAGGGACCATGCTCCTCCAGGAAGTGCCTCCAATGGGCCAGAGCCGCCCGTATGGCAAACGACTCCTTCTCCCATACGTGCCATCTTTTTTCCATTTGGGTGAACTTCTTGGAGAGATAAGCACATGGCCTCGTGGCCTTCTTCATCCGGCTGGAGGAGGACTGCTCCGTATGCCGCCGGACGCGCACACTGCACTGTGAAGGGCCTGCTCATCACCGGTGAATCAACAGGGGCTGGCTGGTGAACTGCCGCTTGAGGTTCACGAACGCTCTTGACACTGTGGCGTCCATTGAAGTTTGGCGCTAGGGGTTTGGTTTTCCTGGTTTCTCCCAACCCCTTAGTTTTAAGCAGGTCTGTTAGCGCTAAGGTAGTCTCTGCAAAATTCGGATGAATTGCCGGTAGAAGTTCGCGAATCCCAGGAACCCTGCAGCTGTCTCCGCGTCTTGGGGCTTCCCATTCCAGTACGCTCGCACCTTCGCCGGTCCATCGCGATGCCCCGTGTGGAGATGCGATCCCAAGTAGTTCAACTCGGTCTGATGGAACTCGCATTTGGACAACTTGGCGTATAGCCGATTGTCTTTCAGCCTCCTCAGGACTTCCCGGGTCAACGCTCACGTGCTCTGTACGGTCTCTGTGTAGATCAGGACGTCGTCCAGGTACACGATGACCCCCCTTGTACAACAGGTCTCTGAGGGCCTCGTTGATCAACTGCTGGAAGATTTTTGGCGCCCTTTAGGCGAAAGGGTGATCAAAACTGAAATGGCCCAAGTGACAGTTGAAGGCGTCTTCCAGCAGTCCTCTGGCTTGACCAGTTCTATAGAATGCCTCTCGAATGTCTAGTCAGTGAACAGCCTGGCCTTCCCCAGCTGGGCCAGGATCTCGGACATCAAGGGGAGGGTACGGATTCGCCGAGCTGATGGCGTTTATCCCTCGTAGTCCACACACAGCCGGAGACTCCCATCCGCCTTGGGGCGGAAGAGCACGGGGCCGCCAGTGGGCTATCTGAGTGTCTAATAAAACCCCTGGCCAGGTTTTTGTCTATGAACTCCCTCAGCGCCCCTTTCTCCGGCTCCCGACATTGCATACATCTTGGGTTTGGGAGTGTCGCCCCTCTTCTATCTTAATGGCACAGTCCATGGCGCGGGAGGGTGGCAGCTCGTCAGATTCTTTCTCGCTGAACACCTCAGCCAGCTCCCAATAGTCCTGCGGTACTCCTGCCAATTGGGCGAGCCCGGCCCTGCCGTATTAGGACTCCCCTTCCTGGGGTACTCTATCTTAGCCTGAACCTGCCCCCTCTCTGAAGCGCACCTCCCCTGTCTTCCAGTTGATCCTCAGATGTGTTCCTCCAACCAGGGGCTGCCCAGGATTAAAGGTTGGTTAGCCATCTCGGAGATCACCATATTGCTGCGCCCTCTGTGGGTCCCTATCCGCGCCTCTAACTCCCGGTCTTTCTAGTGGCTGGCGCCCCGTTGGCGAAGGTCCCCTCCAGCTGCGCGAACAGGACCGCCACTAACTCAGTCACCCTGGCTGGGCAGCCAGGCCAGGGGACATTAAGCATCTGGTGCACCACAGCTCCAGCATGGCACTAGCTCGGTCTTTGCCGGGTGGCGGGGCAAGACGGTTACTTAAATGTGAGGATTCCTCCACTGGGAGGCTCCGACTCACGCCCTGAAAGGTGAGATCTGCCGCGGGCGCCACGGCAGATCGGGCTCGTTTTCTCCGCCGACGATCCGCTCCGCCGCGCTCAGAGTCACCTCCGCCCGGGTTGGTTGGCGCTGCCAACTCTCTAGCCGCCGCCTTGGCCTGCCGCTCGGTGTCCGGGGTCGGGTCCGACCCTTCTCCCTTCGCGCGCGGAGCGGCGGCCTCTCGCATTCGACCGCCCGATGCCCCTCTCGGCAGGTGAAGCAAGCGCCTCCCGGTCTGTTTATGCCTCGACTTGGCGACTCTCCTCCGGGTCGGCGACTGCCAGCCCTGCTCGCATGGGCTAGCCGGGGTCGCTGCTCGCGCTCCGCCTCGGCTGGTAAGCCGCCTCCCGATCGCACTCACTTGGCCGGCCAGGTCAATCCATCCCCCCAGGGTGTCCGGGTTTCTGCGGTTCAGAGCCCAATCCAGGGTCTCTCTCTCCTCAGTCCTGCTTTAAAATAGTCTAATTTGGTCGCTCTGACCACGCGATTTTTTCCGGCAAGGCCTTTGAACGCCAGGGCGTACTCGGATACCGCCCGACCCCTGGTAGATCCGCTTCACACTGCTTTAGCTTTTGCTCAAGGCAGGCCCTCTAAACCGCTGCTGCAGCGCCTCTCAGAAGGCCTCAAGACCCCTAAGCCCGGGCATCGGTTCGTCATCTGGACCAACTAGGGCCGCAGCGTTTTCAGGTTGCGCTTCCACGGCCTCACTTGGGCCGCCGGGGGAACGAGTTTCCATAGCTTCCATAAAATTGCGGACATTGGTGACAAAAAGGAAAGGTGGCTTGGGCCCTGGCTAACTGATTTTAAGTCTTCTCCGATGGCCGCTTCTGAAAGGGTCCGCTCGCTAGCTCAGGTTGAAGGAGGTCCCCTGGCGGGGGGTGAATCGGCGCCGTCCCTCCGAAGGCGGCCCTGCCGACGGCGGTCTCTCTGCCTCCGGCCGCATAGCTTGAACGCCTCCGTGCTCCTCACCTTCCTCCGCGGGGTCCCCATGTGTCCAGACGCCTCTGCATCATTCCCCTCTGCTGGCGGATGTCGGCCATGGCTCTGGCCATCTTCCCATCATCTCTCCATCCGCCGCCCGACTCGTGCCTCCCACTGGGGCCTGACCGACTCTCCCTCGGCCTGGGGCTCTCTTCCGCGCCACCTTCCGCCCCACAGGAGGGGAGGAATCACGGCCTCCTGGTCGCCTGCCTGGGAGAGACACAGGCCTCCTCCGGGCTCAGCCGCCTCACCGAGGATCCCATCTTCCACCTCTTCGATCCCCTCGCCAGCGGTTCCACCTGGGCTCCTGAGGTCTTCTTCCCCTTCCACTAGACATCTCAGGGGGGGTCTGGATCGGCTCACGACTGCGATTCAGGCCTGTGAGCCGGTTTTGTGTGATCGTTGGTAGGCCGCCAATAATCACACTCACTGGGTATTGAGGAAATGCTTTATGAGTCCTAATCCAAGGCAGTAAAACCGTACTGAAGCCTTCCTCCAAAAATCCCTGCTCAAAATCTCCCGAGCCCTCCCTCTGGCTAAGAGCCAATCCTTGAACAGATAACCCCGGGAACCCCACCCCTCTTGTCCTTTTTCAAGGGAACCCAACAGCTCAGAAACAACAGGGGAACAACATGGAGCTACAGAAACAACATGGAACAAGAGAACTAAAATGGCGGCCGCGCCTCCGATCGCTCGGTCCTCTTCCAAGATGGCAGCCGCGTCTTTGTCCATTGCGCTATCCCGGATTGGACAAGGCGCCGCTGACAGACACGGTATTATATTATGATGCAGCAACTGTAATACCTTCAGAATTTTATCACTAAATATTCTTTTGGAAGTGGTTCTATGGAAAATGCCACTTAGGTTTCTTTATGATAGTGTAACCGCTGTTTTTGCGGGTTTCAAATAATTTCTGACTTACGCCAAGCAGGAACTCTCTCACAGGATTTTCTTTGACAAAATTTGTTCAGAGGAATATGCTCTGCCTTTCTCTGAGACTGAAAGACTGTGACAAGATTGTCCAGTGGGCTTTTATGATCAATGGGGACTTGAAAACCCACGCTCTAGAGCAGGGCTGCCCAGGAAGTCAATCGCGATCGACTGGTCGATCCCGGGACCAAAGGAGGTCGATCCCAACTGGATGGGGTGCTTCTCAGAGGGGGTGGAGCCATGCCGCACCAAGCCCCGCCTCCTCGGCCAGCGCACAGCTCAGGCCAGGGAGGGAGTGCCAAGTCAGTAGTGGCTTGCTATGCCACCACTGGCTTGGCACTACCCTCCCCTAGCCTGGAGAAGCTGTGGTAGCGCTAAAGCCAGAGGGGAGGGGCTTGAGCCAGGCCACGCCAGCTCTCCCAAAAGCCAAAGACCACACACAGCTTCTCCAGGCCAGAGGGAGGCCAGTCAGTAGTGGCTATCTATGTCACCACTGGCTTGGCATTACCCTCCTCTAGCCTGGAGGCTGTGGTAGCGCTAAAAGCCAGAGGGGAGGGGCAGAGCCAGGCCACACCAAGCTTCCTCCTCCTCATAGCGCTACACAGCTTCTTCAGCCTTGAGGGAGGAGTGCCGCTCTCAGTAGTGCCACGCCATGCCACCACTGGCCTGGCATTACCCTCCCCAGCCTGGAGAACCTGTGGTAAAGCTTAGCCAGAGGGGGCGGAGCCAGCCTGCACCAAGCCCCGCCTCCTGCTGGCTCTCGGTAGATCTTTCTGACTTGGTTTTATTATAAGTAGCTCGCATGTTGAAAAGTGTGGGCACCCCTGCTCTAGAGTCATAGTCCAATGCTCAAACCACTACACTATGCTGCTGCCTTTGTAACCAGCGAGGGAACTTGTGGCCCTTCTTCAGATGTTTTAGACTACAATATCCACAATTTATTATTATTGTTAATGCTGGCCAGAGTGAATGAAAGCAAAATCCAGAAGTTGGGAACATGCCCCAACTTCTGTCTCTGGAACAATGCCAACTCAATGATTTTCAGCAGCAGGGAGAACTTACCTCTGGGACAACACAAACTTTAACAAGTTTATGGTTTTCCCACAAATGTAGACATCATTAGCAATATGTTTCAGGAACACAGGGGACGCAGTCTTCTACTTCTTTTGAAATCAAACGTACTCCATGAGTCCAGTAAC
>JARBWK010004010.1:0-11162 GCA_030556195.1 Anolis apletophallus | reverse complement strand
CAGCAGCTGCAATCCCATCGTGTGAACCATGACACTCGGCGTGAACTCGTCGCCAAGATCAAGGAGCTAGAACACTATAACTGTTTGGTCTTGGAAAGGCTATTCATCTCGAGCCAACTCTTGCACCTCAAGATCATGGATTCCTGAAGCGGGTCTTGCGGCCTTCCTGCTAAGCCTTTGCCTGTCCAGCTCACTGGCTGCCGTTTGGATCTAGCCGCTTTAGGCATCAGCTTGCCTTCGCTTGCCTTGCCTGATTGCTCCCGGAGAGACTTTGCCTGCTTTGAATCCGGCTTGATTCCTGATTAACCCGAGGTTGAATCTGATTGATCACGGGACTATAATCCATTGCTAATTTCTGGGACATTGCTGCTATATTGCTGGTGCTATTCAAGGCATCTTAGATTGACTTCTAGCCTCTTTCCTGCTACCAGTTATTCTAAATAAACATGTTATACCTCAGCTGAACTCTGTGGTTTATCAAGGGGGTTCCCAAGTGCCTGGAGGCGACAATACGGGATGTAATCAGGCATGGAATACTGTGGCCAAGTCAAACTTCCTAATGCTCCTAAGCCGCTGAAACTTGGGCTTCCAAGCTCAGGGAGGAGTCAGGATCACATCAAACTGCGAACCTCGTCTTCAGGGAGTGTAACCCCGTCCAACACAGCTGTAACCCTATGCCCTGTTTGGCCTTTCAACTGACCAAGAGTACCTCTGTCTTGTCTGGATTCAATTTTAATTTGTTTGCCCTTTCCTTCCGTTATCTCACAAGTGACAGACTGTGTTACAGATATTATGCAACTCAGCTTTTGATGCCATCACTCATTCTTTCCCATCTAATTTTGTCAAATGATATTAACAGCAGGACAGCGGGTAGGGATGGGAGTCCGATAGGGAGGCTGTAGAAAAGTCAGGATGTCTGGGTAACTTTAGAGCATCTTATTGGCACTACTTGTAGTCATCAGCTGCTTCAAGCCAAGGCTTTCTATAGATGATGGAAACTGAGTCTCTGATGTTTGCTGTTTGTGAGGTGAGGGAAAAAGCTGTGGCAGCCTCTGGCGCTTGGGGTATCTGTTTGGCAGCAACACAGATGCATTTCCTCTGCTTTGCCTGCAAGCCACTGCCAGTTAATGAATGCATTTGTCTAAAGGGACCTCATAATCCTTAGGTCCTGCTAAGAGGAAAGCTTCAGTGGTGATTGTTTTGTCATAATTGTTTCATCCTGACTCATTCAAGTCTCTTGTTGCAGAGTTGCGTGTTTGTTTTGTGAGCCTCCGTGTGCTTCTGTGTCTGTAATGATTTTGTTTGTTTTGCAGCTGTTGCTGCTGATGTTTCTTGAGCATTAAAGGACCTAAAGAGCACGGGCAAACTTTCGGCTGTTAGGAATAGTGGGAAGTCAAAGTCAAAACATCTGGAGGGCTGAAGTTTGTCCATACCTGATATGGGTGGCCTCCTTTCTCCAAGATCGGGGACAGGGTGGAGAGGGAGGGATGGTCTCGGAAAGGGTCCCCTTAATTGTGGGGTCCCCCAAGGGCTATCCTCTCTCCTCTATTATTTAACATCTAATGCGTCCACTTGCCCAACTGGTGCTTAGTTTGGTCTGGAGTGTCATCAGTACGCTGATGATACCCAGCTAGTGCTGAGATGGAAGGCGGCTGGACTCTGTATCCGTTATTTCCATCAGTGCCTGGAAGCCGTGACTGGGTGGCTACGGGCCAGCAGGTTGAAGGGTAACCCATCGAAGACGGAGGTCCTGTGGCTGGGTTATAAGAAGAGCCATGCTGAATCGGACCTCAGCCCATCTAGTCCAGCATTCTGTATCACACAGTGGCCCCCAGTTGTACGGGGATCTCGGGCAGAAGGGAGGGCAAAACCTGACCTGCTCCCGACCCCCACAACCAGTACCCACGGAAATCCTGCCTGCCTCAACCAACTCCGAGGTGGCACTTGAATGTCCTTTTCAGTAACTACCAATACACTTGGTATCCATGAATCTGTCTAATCCTGCCTTGAAGTTGTTCAGGCTGACAGCTGTCACAACCTCTTCTGGAAGTGAGTTCCATAACCCAATGACCCTTTCTCTGGGTGAAGAAATATTTCCCTTTATTAGTCCTAATTTTCCTACCTTGGAGCTTCAGAGAGTGCCCCCTAGTCCTAGTGTTTTGTGACAAAGAAAATAATTTTCTTTATTCACCTTTTCTATCCCATGCATGATTTTATACACTTGATCAAGTCACCTCTTAAACGCCGTCTTTCAAGGCTGAAAAAAGACCAAGGCGTTGCAACCTGGTTTCATAAAGGAGCCGCTCCATCCCTTGGATCATTCTTGTTGCCCTTTTCTGTACCTTTTCCAGTTCCGTTATATCCTTCTTAAGGTGCGGAGACCAGAATTGTACACAGTACTCCAAATGTGGCCTTACCATAGATTTGTAGAGTAATACAACATTTGCTGACCTATTTTCGATTCCCTTTCTGATCATGCCTAGCATAGAATTTGCTTTTTCACTGCTGCAGCGCACTGGGTTGACATCTTCATTGAGCTGTCCACCAAGACCCCAAGATCCTTTCCTGGTTTGTCTCGGAAGCTTTGACCCCATCAGTTGATAAGTGTAGTTGGGGTTCTTTGCCCGATGTGCATGACTTTACACTTGTTTAGGTTAAAATGCATTTGCCACTTTGTTGCCCATTCACTCAATTTCGAGAGATCTTTCTGGAGCTCTTTACAATCAGTTTCATTTTAACTACCTGCACAATTTAGTGTCGTCTGCAAACTTTGCTACCTCAGAATTCACTCCTACATCCAGATCATTAATGAATAAATTAAAAAGTAACGGACCCAAAACTGAACCTTGGGGTACGCCACTTCTCACCTCTTTCCACCCAGAGAAATGTCCGTTTATTACCACCCTTTGTTTCCTACAGTTTAGCCAGGTTCCAATCCAGGACAAGACCTGTCCTCTGATTCCATGGCTGAAGAGCTTATTTAGGAGCCTTTGGTGAGGACTTTGTCAAAAGCCTTTTGAAAGTCAAGGTAAACAATATCAATTGGGTCCCCTTTATCTATGTGTTTATTTACACCCTCAAAGAATTCTAACAAGTTAGTAAGACATGATTTGCCTTTGCAGAAACCATGTTGATTTTCTTTCAGCAATGCCTGTTCTTCTATGTGCCTAGTAATTTTTTCTTTAATAATGGTTTCCATCATTTTGCCTGGAACTGAGGTTAAACTGACTGGTCTATAATTTCCTGGATCACCCCTGGATCCTTTCTTGAAGATCGGTTGTCCTGGGGGAGCCGGCTGCCAATAATGGACGGTGAGGTGGTTAGTCCGTCGCCGCTGGTTAAAAGCCTGGGGGTCCAACTGGACCCTCTGCTGACGATGGAGCCTCAGGTCTCCACCGTGAGTACAGCAGTGTTTTTCCATCTGCGCCAGGCGAGGCGGCTGGTGCCCTACTTTCCGGTGATGACCTAGCTGCGGTAATCCAGGCCATCTTGAGACTGGACTACTGTAACGCCCTTTACATTGGCCTTCCTTTGTCGGTAATCCGGAAACTGAAGATGGCGCAAAACGCTGCGGCTCGACTGCTGGCTGGAGTGACACTAACATGCCACATCACACCAGTCCTCCAGCGTTTGCACTGGCTTCCCATCGAGTACCGGATTGCCTTCAAAGTGCTGGTGTTAACCTTTAAGGCCTTGCATGGTCTGGGGCCAGTGTATCTGAAGGACTGCCTCTCCCTGCACATTCCCCAGAGACCACTACGGTCCATGGACCAAAACCTATTGGAGGTCCCATCACTCAAGATTTGACGATTGTCATCGACTCGGCAGCGCACCTTTTTGGTAGTAGTGCCTACCCTGTGGAACGCCCTCCCGGCAGAGGCACGAGCAGTAACGGAGTGACAGGCCTTCAGGAGGGCCTGTAAGACCACCCTGTTCCGCCAGGCATTTAATCTCTAAGGTTGTGCTTTCCATTCTGGTCCTAATTTGTTTTTATTCTGTTTTTAATTACGTTGTTTTGTGTATTCATTGTTGTGAACTACCCTGAGCCTTTTTGGGAAAGGTGGTATATAAATCGAAATAATAAATACATAAATAAATAAAAATATAAAAGGAGGGTCTGTTGCAATGCTAGCTGTCCTCCTCTCCTCAAACCATATGTGACTAACACAGAAATTTGGACAATGCTCAGTCAATATGCTTAATTCTTCAGTATGGATGGTATCAGCTGGCAGTGTACACACTAACCATTCAATGTGGGCATTCTTCCTTTGAAGACTGTGTTCTCCTTGGCAAGTGTAAAAAACGTATGAGGAGGCAGAATTTATTAATGGGTATCACGTAACTAACATTTTTGATGAATTCATATTCTATTCCATTCTTGAGTAGTTAAATGCATATTGCAATGTACAAATCTCTTGGTGAGTCTGTTAACTTCAGTACGTTCTCTGTGCATCATCTTCATCACTTATGAACATTACCAGTCAAGACACGGTGACCACGATCTTTGAATTTACAACGCTGTATTTTAAAACCCCAGTAGAATTATCACTGAAATAATATATTTAACCAAATATTTTTATTTTTCTGGGTGCAGTTATGGGATTGAACCAAGCGGCCACCTGATGTACAGGAGCATGCATGACTCAGTTAACGTCTGTTCGGAGATTAGTCAATTTTTACCGTTGCTCTCCTTAATGTCCTTGTCCTTTTTGGAGTCCATTCCCCCTTGTTTACATGTACTCTCTTTGCAAAGAAGCTACTCCACTTATCTCATCCGAGTTTTTAACATTTTATATTTGTGCATGCGGCCCGCCTTGTCATTTGTGATTTTAGATATCTATTTGTATATTGTTTCATATATATATAGGGTCAATAAGTCTGTGACTTTTTGAATTTCCCGCCTCTTAACTGAAAGGGCGACACTGCTCCTGTCAACAGGCATCTGTCAGTTAACTCCTGTCAAAATGTGAACCAGCTGCGTCATTTAGTTTGTGTTTGACAGCCATTGATAGCAGACTACCGCATGATTTGAGGAGAAATGGAAAAAAAGTGAATTTTGTGTGCTCATTAAGCATTATTTTTCAGAAAAAAACTATCACTCAAACCAAGGCTCAGCTTGATAAATACTATGGGGACTCTGCACCATCAATTTCAATGGTAAAAAAGTGGTTTACCGAATTTCGTTGTGGCCGTACAAGCACGGAAGATGCCGAAAGTTCTGGACGTCCAGTTGAGGTCTCTACACCCGAAACAATTTTTAAAAATCACGATATGGTGTTGGCCGATCGGAGATTGAAAGTGCGAGAGATTGTGGAAGCCATAGGCATCTCATGTGGCTTAGTGGTTTCAATTTTAAATGATCACTTGCGTATGAGAAAGCTTTCTGCAAGATGGGACCAGGACAATGCAAGGGTGCACACAATGCAAGGATGCATACATGTGCAGGTTCCATGGCAACAATCCATGAATTGGGATACGAATTGCTCCCTCATCCGCCTATTCTCGGATTTAGCCCCGAGTGACTATTTCTTGTTTCCAAACCTGAAGAAATGGCTCGGCAGAAAGAGATTTGACTCCAACGATGAAATCATCTCACAAACAAATACCTATTTGGATGACCGCGACAAATCTTATTTTTTGGAAGGGATAAAAAAATTGGAGAAACGTTGGACAAAGTGTATAGAGCTCAAAGGAGACGAAGTTGAAAAATAAAATGATTTTTTAAAATCCAAAACCTGTGCTTCATTCAAAAACTCACAGACTTATTGACCCACCCTCGTATTATTACAGTAAGGCCACCATTAGAGCTAGTTTGGATATGGTTGAGGGGCAGCGCTGGATCATGAACATGTAAGTGCATACAGGCCCGGATTAACGTTTTGTGGCGCCCTAGGCCACACTCTGTAAATGCCGCCCCCATGGGGCGGGGCCGATTGATGTGGCGGGGCCGCTTGCGGGGGGTCGAGCTGGCGCGAGGGAGAAGGAGCCGGGGGGAAGTCCCGCCCCTAGGGCGTCTGAAGTGGCTTCCCCCGCCACCTCCTCGCTCGGGCGCCCCTCCTTCCTTCACTGAAGAAAGGAGTGGTGCCCGCCCGCGCTCGTGAGAAGGCGGCAAGGGGAAGCGACGTCAGACGCCCTAGGGTGGCGGGACTCCCCCCCCCCCCGGCTCCTTCTCCCTCGCTCCTTCTCACTGTGCAGGCGCAGAAGCAAGCGCCCAAAGATTGGATTTTTAAATTTTTAATTTTTTTTTCAATTTTGGGGGGTTTGGATCTGCTGCCCCCCCCCCCCATGGCTGCCGCCCTAGGCCATGGCCTAGGGTGGCCTTATGGGTAATCCGGGCCTGAGTGCATACCAATATGAGGGCATTCCTATATGAAAACTGTATTCAGTCGGAAAGGAGTGCTAACTGTAATAGCTGGACATAAAATTTTAACTACAGTAAGAAAGGAATTACACAAAGGGAGTTAATTATTCTTATATTAAAATGTTAAGGGTAACTTTATTTTGTCTGATTCTTGATGGTGATTAAAGAACTTACTTCTTTAAAAAGGAGATCATTTTTATTCAGAAGTATGAGACATACTTCTTCCATCATTTAGGGAGATCACATCCCATAACTGTAGAAATAATATTAACTAAACAGAAGAAGTAGAATTATCCCAGGTTTTTGTGTGTGTGTCAGGAGGGACTTGAGAAACTGCAAGTCGCTTCTGGTGTGAGAGAATTGACCATCTGCAAGGATATTGCCCAGGGGACGCCTTCCTTTTTTCACCACGAGGGGATACTATTATCCCAGTTTTCCCAGTTATGTTGCCATCATTATATATTACTTCATGAGAGGGAAGAAATTGATTACAATCTGGCCCTCTTGCCCAGTGTGACTTTCTTACCCATGAATTCAACAGCCGTGGTTTCACTTATCCAAACCCCAAAAATACTGTTCCTTGGAAGTATTTATGGGCCTCTCAAGGTCTTCCAGTTCAATTCAGCAGTATGTTTATGGCCCAAGTATGGTCAAAAGCCTCTCCATTGGCGCCCCCTTGCAGTGGGGGAGAGGCTTGCGTACCCTAGTGAAGTTGTGAGCTATGCTGGCGGTGGCATAATAGCCGGCGGTAGGGCCTCCCATACCAGACAGGTCACAACCGAAGGGTCTGACAAAGAGTGTCAACGGGCAGGACGGGCTCTCTAGCCTTTTGGCAACCATCCTAAGAGAAGGAAAACTCTGATTTCAAACCCGGGCAGATGGTGCTCGTCTAACCCTGTAAGGTCAACCATCTAAGAGAAGGAAACTCGAACCAAACCTACGACCTGAGGACCTCGCTGCCACCGTCCAAGCTTGCTAGGCCCTGGCAGATGAACCTTTGGTTTAAAGGGTGAGGCCAGTTCTGTGCACGCTGCGCTCCACCAGAAAAATCCATTGCACAGGCTCGAAGGACACATCCAACTTCCGAAAAGCCCTGTAGCGATAGGCGAGGGACGAATCGGTAGGTGTAAAGATGCACTGGAAGCCGCAGACCCAACCCTGCATGCAGGCGGTTCAGGACTTTGGTCGCTCGAGACTGACCCGGGGATGACAGTCTTGTTCGGCAGCATCCTGAACGACCAAGCAGCCTTTTTAAGGAGAGCACTGCTTGCTCCCGTATGGAGAGGGGCCTAGAAAGGTGGCCTAACGAAAGCTCATCCCCGTCTACCTGGTTGGCTAGCCGACCAACGGCATCTTCCGATGCGGTCGAACAAAGACAAAGAAACAAAGGCCAACACCTGCCTGCAAAGGTGCAAATAGACTGACACTTGCATGCTGGAACATCAGAACCATGCAAGATTCTGCAGATAGTGGACGTCCTGAGCGTCGTTCTGCTCTAATAGCCCATGAACTATCACGGCTTAACATTGACATCGCTGCTCTTAGTGAAGTTCGTCTCCATGAGGAAGGCAGCCTTAAAGAACACGGTGCCGGCTACACTCTCTACTGGTCTGGCAAAACCCAAAACTGAGAAACATCTTTCAGGAGTAGGCTTTATGATTATAAAACTCCATCGCCTCTAAACTCGAGACGCTGCCGACAGGTCACTCTGATCGCATTATCTCCTTACGCTCCCACATGCTGTTCTCTTCAGTATATATGCCCCAACTATGCAAGCTGACCCTGTGGAGAAAAAGACAAATTCTACTCAGACCTACGCCACCTCATACAAAAGGTCCCTGCAGAAGATAAAATCATTATCCTTGGTGATTTCAATGCCAGAGTAGGAAAAAACTTGAAGCCTGGAAGGTGTATTAGGCAAGCACGGTGTTGGAAACTGTAATGATAATGGGCGCCTTCTGCTAGGAGTTTTGTGCAGAACAGCAGCTGACTATTACAAACACCATCTTTCAGCAGAAAGATAGCTTGAAGACCACCTGGATGCATCCCCGATCCAAGCAGTGGCACCTCATTGACTATGTTTTAGTGCGCCAGAGAAACATTCGTGATGTCCGTCATACTCGAGTGATGCCCAGTGCAGAATGTCAAACAGACCATCGCCTTGTAAGATGTAAACTAAATCTACACCTTAAGCCCAAACCTAAGAGGGGTGGCATCTTAAAGAGAGACTCCAAGTCAACAGTCTTCAACAGGCTGTTGTGAGAGACAACTTCCAGGTAAATCTGCAAGCAAAACTTGAAGTCCACCCTACAGATTCTTCTCCTACAGCGCTCTGGCAACACATCAAAAACAGTATCCTGCAGTCTGCTGAAGAATCCCTAGGATTCTCCCCTTAAGAAAACCAAGACTGGTTTGATGAAAACAACCAAGAGATCCAGGAGCTGTTGGCAAAGAAGAGAACCACTCACCAGGCATTCCTCGCCCAGCCATCTTGCCATGTAAGAAAAGCAGCCTTTCTTCTCGCATGTAGTAACCCAACAAAAACTCAGAGACATCCAGAACAAGTGGTGGATTGATTTATCAGAAAAGACACAACGCTGTGCAGATCTCGGTGATCACAGAGGTTTTTATGAAGCTCTCAAAGCAGTGTTTGGACCTACTTATCAGGTCCAAAGCCCCTTATACAGTACAGATGGTCAAACACTAATTACTGATAAAACCTCCATCCTGAACCGATGGGCTGAACATTTTCAGGGTCTCTTTAATGCCAGCCGAGTAGTCCAAGGTTCAGCTATCCAACACATGATACAACAACCAATGAAAATGAACTGGACACAGCTCCCACTCTGGAAGAGACCCTGAGAGCCATACAGCAGTTGAAAAATGGCAAGGCAGCCGGGATCGATGGAATCCCACCTGAAGCTTGGAAACAGGGAGGTCATGTACTGCATGCTAAATTCCACGAGCTCCTTGTGAGTTGCTGGGAAAAAGGTGAACTGCCATCAGATCTCCGAGATGCAGTTATCATCACCCTGTATAAGAAAAAGGGAACAAAAAAATCCGATTGCTCAAACTATCGAGGTATAACACTGCTCTCCATTGCTGGAAAAATCCTTGCAAGGATACTCCTGAACAGATTAGTTCGGCTATTGCAGAAGAACTTCTCCCTGAAAGCCAATGCGGCTTCAGAGCAAATAGAGCACCACAGATATGGTTTTTGCCCTTAGACAACTGCAAGAGAAATGTAGAGAGCAGAACAAAGGACTCTATGTAACATTTGTCGACCTCACCAAAGCCTTCGACACTGTGAGCAGGAAAGGTCTGTGGCAGATCCTGGAACGTCTAGGATGTCCCCAAGTTCCTCAAAATGATTGTCCTGTTACATGAGGGCCAGCACGGTCAAGTCAGATATGGCGATGCTCTCGGAGCCCTTTCTCATAACTAATGGAGTGAAACAAGGTTGTGTTCTTGCACCAACCCTATTTACAATCTTCTTCAGCATGATGCTCCAAAGGGCTATGGCAGACCTACAAGAAGAAGACGGCATATATATACGCTATCGTACTGATGGTAGCTTGTTCAACTTAAGCCGCCTGAGGGCTCGCACTAAGACTCTAAACTATCTAGTCCGTGAGCTACTTTTTGCTGACGATGCTGCCCTTGTCGCCCATTCAGAAGCAGCCCTGCAGCGCCTCACATCCTGCTTTGCAACAGCTGCAGAGCTGTTTGGGCTGGAAGTCAGCCTGAAGAAAACAGAAGTCCTCTACCAGCCCGCACCACAGGAAGAACACCACCATCCTCACGTCAGCATAGGCACATCTGTGCTTAAGTCCGTTCAGCAATTCACCTACCTGGGAAGCATCATCTCTTCAGACGCCAAGATTGACAAAGAGATAGATCACAGATTATCAAAGGCATATAGTGCATTCGGAAGGCTTCACAAAAGAGTCTGGAGCAACAAGCACCTGAGACAAAGCACCAAAATAAGTGTGTACAGAGCTATCATACTGTCTATTCTCCTCTATGGGTCTGAAACATGGGTCACCTATCGCCAACACCTACGACTCCTCGCTTTCATCAGCGCTGTCTTCGCACAATCCTAAATATACACTGGACCGACTATGTGACGAATGTTGCTGTCCTTGAGCAAGCAGGGATCACCAGCATTGAGGCCATGCTATTGAGAACACAGCTGCGCTGGGCAGGGCACGTCTCTAGGATGGAGGACCACCGCCTCCCAAAGATACTACTCTATGGTGAACTCGCCACAGGTCAGCGCAAGAGAGGCGCCCCCGCTGCGGCCTCTTTCGAGAAGACACGCCTCGAATGGGTCTCGAAGAGAAACGACAACGCAGAAAGAACCGCAACTTGGAAAAACATCACCCAAGGAGACTCTCTGCTGCGCTTTCTGCAACCGAACTTGCCTATCTCAGATTGGCCTTTTTAGTCATCAACGCGCTTGTAAAAAGCGTGGGATGAGTCCTTCCTGAATCTTCGTTCGCGAAGTAATGCCGAGAGACCATGATCTACTTCAGGTTCTTTCCGAAGCTTTTTGCCATATAGCTTCCTAGGAAAGGAAGTGAAGTTAGTGATCATAGCAGATTACCTGGCACAATGATGTCTCTCACTAATCACATTAAAACCATAGGTCTGGTTTCTTAGAGCAAGCTTTACACTATAGATGACTGTCCATTTTTCTTTGCGGTAGTATCTAAGGCCTGCACCATTGACCTTTGTACCAATTAGAAGACGGGTCCTGTTCGCGTTCAGTGAGTCACCCAGATGCACCAAAGGGCAGGTG
>JARBWK010004009.1:0-11169 GCA_030556195.1 Anolis apletophallus | reverse complement strand
TGCAGTTTCATATTGAAGTTAAACCATTATATAGTAGTATATATAGAGCCAAGGTTATATGGCTGCCTCTCTTGCTCTGACTACAGCAAAACACAGTTATTTGGAATCAAGGATGCATGTGTTTTGGTCAAGGAAAGCCCATTCTAATGGTCAAGAAAAATTCAGGTCAGGAATGCTGAAAGAAGAAGGGGTGAAGAGCATTTGCTGAAATGAATCCAAATCAAGAACCAGGTGATGTATTGACATTAAACACCCAAAGGGTTAAGCAGCTATCGAGGAAGAGATAAGCCAGGATTGCTCTCCTTTTCAGTGCTGACAAGACCTTGCCTTTCTTATAATACTGTAGGCTGCTAGCCACACCTACCTTCCCAAATGACAGCAAGGCCCCTTCTATACGGCCATATAAAATTTAGATTATATGCTTTGAACTGGATTATATGGCAGTGTAGACTCCTATCCTGCTTTGCAACAGCTGCAGAGCTGTTTGGGCTGGCAGTCAGCCTGAAGAAAACGGAAGTCCTCTACCAGCCCGCACCACAGGAAGAACACCATCATCCCCACGTCAGCATAGGCAAATCTGTGCTTAAATCCGTTCAGCAGTTCACCTACCTGGGAAGCATCATCTCTTCAGACACCAATTTATTTATTTATTTATTTACTTACTTACTTGCCTTACTTACTTACTTACTTTTTATATGCCCTTCTCAACCCCGAAGGGGACTCAGATTGGATGCCAAGATTGATAAAGAGATAGATCACAGATTAGCAAAGGCATATAGTGCATTCGGAAGGCTTCACAAAAGAGTCTGGAGCAACAAGCACCTGAGGCAAAGCACCAAAATCAGTGTGTACAGAGCTATCGTACTGTCTATTCTCCTTTATGGGTCTGAAACATGGGTCACCTATCGCCAACACCTATGATTCCTCGAACGCTTTCATCAGCGCTGTCTTCACAAAATCTTAAATATACATTGGACTGACTATGTGATGAATGTTGCTGTCCTTGAGCAAGCAGGGATCACCAGCATTTAGCCCATGCTATTGAGATCACAGCTGTGCTGGGCAGGGCACGTCTCTAGGATGGAGGACCACCGCCTCCCAAAGATACTACTCTATAGTGAACTCGCCACGGGTCAGCGCAAGAGAGGCGCCCCAAAAAGAGATATAAGGACTCCTGAAACAACATCTTAGGCTCAGCCAGATTGATCACCAACAATGGTCACCCTGGCCTCACATCGGGAGGCATGGAGACGCACTATCCACAATGCTGCAGCCTCTTTTGACGCCGAATGGGTCTCGAAGAGAAATGACAACGCAGAAAGAACCACAACTTGGAAACAACCTCACCCAAGGAGACTTTCTGCTGTGCTTTCTGCAACCAAACTTGCCTATCTTAGATTGGCCTTTTTAGTCATCAACGCTTGTACAAAGTGTGGGATGAGTCCTTCTAAGAATCTTCATTTTGCGAAGTAATGCCGAGAGAGACTCCTATAATCCAGTTCAAAGCAAATAATGTGGATTATCTACTTTGATAGTCTGAATTATATGGCAGTGTAGAAGTGGCCTCGGTTGAGTTCCTCTAAAGCAGATCTCAGGTGCATCTAAACTACAGAATTAATGCAGCATGACACTTTTTTAATTGTAAGTGTAGATGGGGTCTCAGGAGCTGGATCCTAAGCTACTTTATTCAAAAGAAGAGGAATGTGACTAGTCTTCAGCTGTCTTCAGCTATCTAACTGGGTCACTACTATATCTACTTCCTTTCATGCTGGAAAGATAAGGTTTTTCCTCATTCGAGGAAAGCTTCTCAAACAGTTTCTCTCTCTGTGTGTGTATGTGTATGCTTGTGTATGTGTGCGTTGTGGATAGTACCACTCTTCCCCTTGATGTCGGGCAGCTGTCTTGAGTTGACAGATCCATCACTTGAGGTTATTATATATTATATTAATATGCTGTATCAGTCGGTTTGCGTAGAGGTCCTAGCAACCACGGCTACATATGTGAGCATAATGTATCCAACTTTGACAGCTCTGGAGCTTCACTTGAAGGCTTCAGTATACTAAACTAAGGACTATTCCATTCTGTGGGAAAACAAGTCCTATTACTGGTAGAGCTGTTCAACCACATCAGGCAAATCATGAATTCTAAAAAGAATTGCTTTCCAAAAGTCATTATTATTACCAAGGTTTTTCTGCCCCTAGTTCGGTTTGAGTGCATTACTGACAGGCATAGAGGAAAGTAACACGCACAAACAGACATGACAAATATTCTATGTATACTTTACACTATAGCAATGGAGAAGGAAAAGGAGTTGAGTCATTGGACTGTGAAGAATTTGGTTATAAAACAACAGGAGAATATATTTAGCATGGGATGGAAATGACAGTGTGTGTACCTTGTGATAGTTGAATTAGAAGGTTCTGGAGGAAAGCACAGATCTATGATACTGTTGTGATAACTTCAAGTGGGCTCTTGATAGTGTATAAATTGAATGTGCTGTTGAGAATCTTCTAATTTATGGAGCACCAATAAGTAACAGAAGGTGTTTATAGTAAATCAATTAGCAGTGAATTAGAAACTGACACCTTTGCTTAAAAGCACAGGGAGAGTGAGAAATGGATGTAATTTGGCACCTGACCTACCCCTCCTTAGAAACCGTAACAGCAAAGGCATTAGAGTCAGTGAAGGCTCAAGTTAATAGAAGTCAGTAGTTGATGATATAAAGCATGCAAATGATATAAGATTAATGATCAAGTTGAGTGTGCGACTGTAAGAGCTCTGCAATCAAGTACAACATGCAAATTTATAGTCAGTGTAAATATCTAAAATATGCTAACCAGATTCTATATTTCGATTGGGAAATGGCATATTTTTTGAACTTGGGATTTCACAAGGCTATTAGCAAGTCACGTGTATGGGATTGCAATGCACATGACTTTATTACTTGGATATGAGAAGGCAATGGACTTTTAGGATTAGGAAAAGAACACCCGTAGTCTGGTTCTAACAACTACTGCTCAAAACTGAACAAAATGAGTAGCAGATTGTGGACACGAGAAAAGTGCTAGCACACAAATTGAAAAAAGCATCTAATATATATAATATAATATGCATATACTGTAAGTAAGAAACACTCAAGAGTACAATACCACAGTATTTAGGGAAGTAGTCCGTAGCAGTCCCAATGAGTAATATAAGAGCCCAAATGTCAGAATGCATTTCAATAGTCCAATGTCTCGAGTGCAATACAAATAGTCCAAAATAGTCCAATATGGGAAGGAGGTAAATGGTACTCGGGAGGGGTTTCAAGAGTTCGTAGAGGTCCAAAATAAGGACCAGATGAGGTAGAAAATGAATTCAATCAATGTGTAGCAATCCCAGAGAAACCACAAAGCCTTTGCTACCCATTGATTGAATTCATTTTCTCCTCATCTGGCCCTTATTTTGGACCCTCTACGAACTCTTGAAACCCTCCGGAGTACCATTTACCTCCCTTCCCATATTGGACTATTTTGGACTATTTGTATTGCACTCGGGACATTGGACTATTTGAAACACATTCTGGACATTTGGACTCATATTACTCATTGGGACTGCTACGGACTTTCCCTACATACTGTGGTATTGTACTCTTGAGTGTTTCTTACTTATATGCATATTATATTATATATTAGATGCTTTTTTCAATTTGTGTGCTAGCACTTTTCTCGTGTTGTTAGCCGCCCTTGCTCGGTTTTTCTAGCAGATTGTGGACTTCATTTCAATGCAGTTGCTATTCCATGGTAGTCGAATGATCACTAATAGGAATTCCATAAAGGCATGAGCATTCCCAGTATCACACATCTCTCCACTTGTGTAACTGTGCTGATTTACCAATCTGTGGTCCTGTATCAGCCAGTATTTATTTAAAACTTTTATATCCCAATCTTCTCATCTCCGTAGAGGGATTCAGACTGGCTCACAGCAAGAATTCAATGCAAATAATACAGATTAAAACATCAATATAACAATATAAGATTAAAACCTATAAAATAAATACACAAAGCCAAATCGCCAAGATAAAATCAAGTCCAACTCAGTCCGCATATGTGGTCATTCACTTTGGTCTATAACAGGTCTTGGCTATTATTCTGGGAATGCTTCATTCCATAACTAGCTTCCTGAAGGACAGGAGGGAGGAGGCAGACCTGATCTCACTTGGGAAAGAGTTCCATAGCTGAGGGGCCACCACAGAGAAGGCTCTGTCTCTTGTCCCCACTAGACGCACTTGCGAAAGTGGTGGGACCGAGAGCAGGGCCTCTCCAGAAGATCTTAATGCTCTTGATGGTTCATAGGGGAGAATATGTTCGGACGCGTAACCTAACCTTCCAGCACTTCTGCTCATCCATGATTTTTTAAAAAACTTTTAAAGCAAATTAGCAATCGCACATATGTCATTTTTTTCAAAAAGAAAGTGGATTGGCAATGGCATGCTCATGTTATTATATGATAGGGACTGTAATGGAATAAGCCTACCTTGAAAGGCTGATGTGTGAGGATTTTTAGGGCCTAGAAGGAAAGGCCTTGTCTAAACCAAAATAACCTGCTGTAACCAATACACGTCTGTATTTCTTATAACATCTGAGAAGCCTTTGTGTTCCAGTTCAAATAAACCTTCTAAATCTGTTTTATTTACTTAACTATAGTGTGTCTTTCTGTGCACATATATAACAAGGGGGCCTGATTGAACCACAGCCAACTTGATTTATATCAAAGTTTTCCTCCATTTTTGAATGGCTCTAATGGCTAACTCCGGTGGTTGGTCGGACTGACTGGTGTAAATTGGTGGCAGCAATACAGCGGACAGTCAGAGGTCGGAGTGTCTGTTGTAGGGACCGTCTTCAATGGTAATGGTCTTGTTCCAATGCCACTTTGACTCCTTCATGCAATAGTCCTGTAGCCACATAGGAAACACCTTTTCCCTCCCTGAAATGAAATTAATCAGAAAATGTATTTCCGATCTAATATTCTTATTGCTTTTATTAATACATTATAAATCCAAACTGTTACGCTCAGCCACAATTTGACAGAACTGGGAAAGTTAGTGTTTTAATGTAATCAGTTCCTTTTGTGTGGGTTTTCTAAGCAACTAAAAGCAGTTTTAAAAGTATGTCATTCTGCTATTTTGCCCTTAAATTTTTAAAAATAAAGAATGGTATGAAATTAGGGGGACCTTTGCTACTGCCTTTAAGAACCAGCTTCCTTGAAAATAAATTAAATTTAACATTTCCCAATTTAAAGGTTGTAATTCTGCCCTTATTTTAAAGCCAGTGCAATTTGTTATAGCAAGCTAGTTTATTTGTAACTCAGTACTTCCAAACTCTGTAATTTGGTGAGTTTTTCTCCATCATAATTTACAAGTTCACCATTGTGCAGAAGTGTTTATTTTTTATTATAGGATTCAGGATTGAATGTGTATTGAAATGTTTAGATGTTTAAGGAAGGTGCACTTCTTCAGTAAAGGCCCACCTTGGGGAAGAGTTGCCATAGCAACATGGCTGTGAGGCAGAAGTGGGAGGAGTCAACAGCTTTCTGCCACAGCCAAGAATAGAATTCTGGGGAAGTTTGAATTTTGACAGTTTAACTGTCAGACCAGCTCTAGGGGAGTGGGTGCTGAGAAGCTCAGAGAGAGCAGTTGTGTTTAGACCAACTCAAGGTCTATTTTAAGTCCAGAGGTTTGGCTGGGAGAGCCAACGTGTAGTTTATGCTGAGACATAAACCAGGGTAGGGAATACTGTGTTTGAGACTAGTGAGATACTAGTGGAATAGACCAGTCTTTCTCAACCAGTGTGCCGTGGCACACTAGTGTGCCGTGACGGACCTCCTGCTGTGCCACGAGAAAAGCTCTCTGCCCCCCCCTTCCTTCCCCCCTCCTGCTGCTTGGGGGAGGAGGAAGTGCCGGGCAGTGGCGAAGAAAAAGAAGAAGGGACCGGGTGCCGCTCCTTCGGCCATTTCCCCCAGCCAGCCTCCAATCCGCCATGACTCTCGCCCCGCTCACTGAAGCCGTGTGGAGGAGGAGCCCGCCACTGAAGCCCGTCCACCGCTCATCTCCTCTGTAGGAGAGCTGAAGCTGGGGGGGCATGGCGCGGCCTGTAGGAGAGCTGAAGCTGGGGGTAGGGGGTGGGGCATGGCACGGCCTGGCTCTGCCCCCTCCCCCGGCTTTGGCACTCCCAGCAGCTGCTCCAGCCTTGAGGGGACAGTGCCAAGTCAGCATTGTGCTGGCTCTGGCACCGCTGGCTTGGCACTGCCCCCTCAAGGCTGGAGCAGCTGCTGGGAAAGCTGAAGCCGTGGGTAGGGCGGGGCATGGCGCAGCCTGGCTCTGCCCCCTCCCCCGGCTTCGGCACTCCCAGCAGCTGTTCCCAGCAGGCCACCAACCCCCCAGCCGTTCTTTACTGTGTTAGAGTGTCATTTTGGTTGGTGGTGTGCCCCCGGATTTTTTTAATGATAAAAGTGTGCCGCGGCTCAAAAAAGGTTGGCAAACACTGGAATAGACTGTAAACTGAAAGGAAATGAACTGAGTAACTTTGTAACTTCTTTAAAGAAAGTGTAACAACCAAGAATTGTGCCTCTAAGAAGAATTGTAACTTTGAAACCGTCAAGCTAATGCACTGATCCTCAAAATAAACTATTTACAGTTCTTTAACTATAAACCTCTCCTTGCCAGTATTTTGAAGAAGTCAAGCCTCATTTTAAAAGACAAAGTGGTGGACAAAGTGGTGGACGGCTGGTTGCAACATTATTAGAGTGGAAGTAATTTCCGCCGGGACCTTCCTGCCACAATTGATACAGTAAGAGAACTTGAGACCCCGTGGCCCTCCGCCGGGCCCACCCTCGACCGGTTTCGGCCACTGGACGCAGATGCTGTTGATAAGATTGTGGCTGCAACCAGGCCTACCACCTGCTCCCTCGACCCGTGCCCCTCCTGGCTTGTTAGATCCTGCCTGGAGGGGTTACGTGGGCCTCTGTTGAACATCGTAAATAGCTCCCTTGAGCAAGGAGTCTTCCCAGAGTGCTTTAAAGAGGCGGTGGTAGCTCCATTACTGAAGAAACCGTCACTAGATCCTGCGGTTCCCCCAACTACCGACCAGTGTCGAACCTCTCGTACCTGGGCAAGGTAGTTGAGAGGGCAGTAATGGAGCAGTTGCAGTCCTTCTTAGATGATGCAACATGGCTAGACCCCTTCCAGTCCGGCTTCCGTTCGGGGCACGGGACGGAGACGGTCCTGGTCTCCATCACAGATCAACTCCGCTGCCAGCTCGACCAAGGCGGGTCTGCGCTGCTCGTGTTATTGGACCTCACGGCAGCGTTTGACACGGTCGACCACAATCTACTGATCCACCGCCTGGCCATGGCTGGAGTGAGGGGACAGTTCTTAAATGGCTGACCTCCTTCCTCCACCAGCGGTCTCAGCGTGTGAGGAGGGGCGAGGTGGTCTCCGAGGGCTCCTCATTAGTTTGTGGAGTTCCGCAAGGGGCCATTCTCTCCCCTCTGTTATTCAACATCTACATGCAGCCGCTTGCACAGCTGGTGCGGGAGTTATGGGCTGGAGTGCCACCAGTACGCTGACGACACCCAGCTCATTCTGAGGATGGAGGACAGGCCGGGATCCATCCCCGATAATTTCCAACACTGCCTCGAGGCCGTTACTGGATGGCTGCGTGCCAGTAGGTTGAGGGTGAATCCGGCGAAGACGGAGATCTTGTGGTCGGGCCGCTCGGGTGGTGTAGATGTCCAGCTTCCGACCCTGGACGGTGTGGCGCTATGCCCATCGCCTTCCGTTAAGAGCCTGGGGGTCCATCTGGACTCCCAGCTGACCATGGAGGCCCAGGTCTCCGCGGTCAGCAAGGTTGCTTTTTCATCTGCGACAGGCTCGGAGGCTGGCCCCTATATCTCCCGGAATGACCTGGCCACGGTGATCCAAGCTACGGTCATCTCAAGGCTGGATTACTGTAACGCGCTTACGTTGGCCTTCCTTTGTCGGCGACCCGGAAGCTCAAGTTGGTGCAGAACACTGCCGCCCGGCTCCTGTCTGGAACCCCAGCAGGCCGCCACATCACACCTGTTTTGCAGGATCTGCACTGGCTCCCAATCGAGCACCGGATCTCCTTCAAGGTGTTGGTTCTTACCTTTAAGGCCTTGCATGGCCTGGGGCCAGCGTACTTGAGGGACCGACTCACCCCACACTGTCCCCGAGATCACTACGCTCCGAGGATGCTAATTTGTTAGAGATACCCTCGGCGAAATCGGCTAAACTGACATCTACTGCGGAGGGCGTTCTCCGTTATAGCTCCTACGCTGTGGAACGCCCTCCCGGCTGGAACGCTGGCTATAAAGGACCTGCTCCCGTTAGACACGCCTGCAAAACTTATTTGTTTAAGCAGGCCTTCGGTGAGTAGGTCCTGCCCATGTTCCGCTTTTTAGCCGCTGTCCTGGGGTGTCACGCTATCTAATTTCTGAACTGTACCTGGGGGTTTTGTATTTTGCTGTTTTAACTGTTTAATTGTCTTAGATGTTTTATCGCATTGCTTGTGTGTAGTTGTATCTTCGGTTCCTGTGAGCCGCCACGAGCCTCAGGGAGTCGGCGGCATAGAAACCCGAATAATAAATAAAATAATAATAAATAATTTAAACACCTTCCTACAAATTGATGACCAACTAGTTACCTCATTTAGTGGCAGAAAAATATATTTACTATATAGTACATCCTTATGATTGGTGGAAGTTAATATATACTTCTTCATAATTTGTAGCAGTGGTAGGATTTGAAGAGTCCACTCTGTCAGAGCAGCCGGTAGAGTGGCCAGATGCTACTTTATAATTGGTGACAGACATATGTCACATCGTTACAAATTGGTGGCAGCGGTGGGATAGCCAGCCCTGCCACGTTGAAAGGAAAAGTTGAACGGTGAAGAGAAATCTTTACAACCATGACTAAACTTCCTTTTTGTTGTCAAGAGCAAGTCCTGTAACCCTGGTTATAACTGCAATCTGTATTCTGAAGGAAAAGAACCTGTGGCTGGAAGATCCTCCTACTGTATATGTTGTATGTCTTGTATGTCAAATACAAAAACGGCAGGGATTGTCTGCTTGTATGTGTACTGTAATCCGCCCTGAGTCCCCTTCGGGGTGAGAAGGTGTATTATTATTATTATTATTATATTCCCCCCCCTTTATTATTTTTAAAGAATATTTATACCCTGCTTTTCAGCCACAAAGACTCTCAGAGCCTTTTCAAATGTACCTTTTTTTGGCAACAGCAGCCGAGTAACTACTTCTGGGATGGCTCTGTGGTTGAAGTGCTGCCACCACTGAAAAAATGGTGATGGCAGACAATGGCAGACTCTCCATCTTTCCATAAAGAAAGATGGGTTGAGCCACCAAAAAGGGCTCCCCCCCATGTGATGAAGAAGTGTGTGGGGGGGGGGGGAGCCGCAACAGAGCGAGGCATGGGGCAACAAGTCCCCATGCCCCCTGCACTACTGCTGGTGGGACACAGAAATTCAGAACATCTTTGGCAGCAAGGTCATCAGAGCATCTTTGGCAACAAGGTCAACAAGGTAATGTGACAATTTCCTACCCTGAGACAAATGACATAAATAAGTCATGGCACACCAAGAAAAGGGAATGGCAGTGCAAGAGGCGATTAAGGCCCCATTTACACTACCATATAAAATCCAGATTATCTGATTTGAACTGGATTATATGACAGTGTAGACCCAGATAATCCAGTTCAAATCAGATAATCTGGATTTTCGGTTTTGATGACCTGGATTATATGGCAGTGTAGAAGGAGCCTAAATTCAGCAGGTACTGCATCTTCTCTCCTTATCTGGCCAGGGCAGTGGCAGTTGGGATAGAGGGGAGCGGAGAGCCTTTAATCTTCTTCTGGGCCCAGGTATATTGAAGCTGTGCCTGCCTCTTCTTCTCTCCCTTCTCACCCACTACCTTTTACACTACTAGTTCCACTGCCTGTATATGTGTTTGCTCCATTTTCTCTTTTGATTGTGTCAAACTCTCCCCTCCCTCACTCAGTGCTAGAGTATTCTGGAATCCAGTTGGTGATTTTTTATTTATTTATTTATTGATTTATTTCCACCATTTCTACCCCGCTTCTTCTCAACCCCCGAGGGGGGACTCAGAGCAGCCTAACAATGGCAACAATTCGATGCCACACAGTATACATATGATAAAACCAAAAGCAGTTAAAATTAAAATACATTAAAATACAATTAGCATTAAAATACACCATACACATTCACATCAGTTAAAAACAGTATTCTGTCCATAATAAAACATTAGGTCTTATCCACCGGTTTGCCATTTCAATCCAATCTAAAGTGCCGTATCGTGCTATTGTGCAAACACTTGGTCCCATAACCAGGATTTCACTTTTATTCTGAATGCCAGGAGGGATGGAGTTGATCGTATATCATTAGGGAGTGAGTTCCACAGATGGGGAGCCACCACCGAGAAGGCCCTATCTCTCGTCCCCACCAACCGCATTTGAAAAGTAGGCAGGAGCGAGAGCAGGGCCTCCCCGGATGTTCTTAAATTATGAAGTGGGATGTAGTGGCTGATGCGTTTGGACAAGTAAGCTGGGCCAGAACCGTATAGAGCTTTAAAGGTCAAAACCAGCACTTTGAATTGAGCTCGGAATTTGATAGGCAGCCAGTGGAGCTGATACAGCAGGGGGGTGGTATGCTCCCTGTATGTAGCTCCCGTTAATAATCTGGCTGCCGCCCGTTGGACTAATTGCAGTTTCCGAACTGTCTTCAAAGGCAGCCCTATGTAGAGTGCATTGCAGTAATCTATTCGGGATGTGACCAGAGCATGGACGACCGTAGCCAGATAAGACTTCCCAAAGTACGGGCGCAGCTGACGCACGAGCCTTAACTGTGCAAAAGCTCCCCTGGCCTTATATCTCTTATATCTCAGAGGTAGCGTTATCCACGTGGCCACTCTACCATGTCTAGAGACATCATCCTAGTCTTTGCCTAAACTCTTGCTTGTTGCCCATCAATGTTCTCAAGAAGATTTGCTAGACATAATGGATGGCAGGCTGCAAAATAGAAGATAAGAGGGATAGAGGGGATTCTGAAACATATTTTGTGTTTAAAGTAAGCTATTTGG
>JARBWK010004008.1:0-11171 GCA_030556195.1 Anolis apletophallus | reverse complement strand
GCCAGTGCTGTCCCAGCTTCTTCCGGCCCAAGGGCCGAAGAGTGTCACTGATCACCTGGGGGCCGCAGGTGATCAGGGAGCGGGGTGTGGCCGCTCCCGGGCGTGGCCACTCCAGGGGCGTGGCCGGCCTCCTGCGCGCCCGCCCATTTTCAGGAGGGTTTCCCTGGGTGACGTTAGGCTGGGTGACGCCTGACGTCACCCAGCCTAACATCACCCAGGAAACTCCCCGCAAGCCTGGATGGCTGGTGGGGAAGGGAAGCGCCGCTGCTTCCCCGCCAGCCTTCCAGGCTGGGGAGGGTTTTTCGCCCGGCTCCTGTGTCTCTCTGAGCAGAGGGACACAGGAGCTGGGAGAAAACTCCCGAGCCTGGAAGGCTGGCGGGGGAAAGCGGGAAGCGCCGCTCGCTTCCCCCGCCAGCCTTCCAGGCTTCGGGGAGGGTTTTCGCCCGGCTCCTGTGTCTCTCTGAACAGAGGGACACAGGAGCTGGGAGAAAACTCCCCACCGCAAGCCTGGATGGCTGCCGGGGGAAGAGAGAAGCGGCGCTCGAGTGCCGGGTGAAAACCCTTCCCCAAACCTGGAAGGCTCGCGGGGGAAGCGAGCGCCCTTCTCGCTTCCCCCGCCAGCCATCCAGGCTGGCGGAGTTTTCGCCGCTGTCATGATGCCTTGGAAGGGAGGGGCGCCGGGGACCCCCTCCCTTCCAAGGCATTGGCCCGGAGAGAGGGGAAGAAGAGGGCGGTGCAGGGAGGAGGAGCTAGCTTTCTTCCTCCTCCCTGCACCGCCCCTTGTCCCTCTCTCACGGCGCCGATGCAAACCGGTTTGCATCGGGCGCCGCGAAGAGAGAGGGAAAAGAGGGGCGGTGCAGGAGGAGGAGCTGGCTCACTTCCTCCTCCCTGCCCCACCTCCCCCCCGGCCGCCATTTAAATTTTTTAAATAAATAAATAAATAAAAATGGCGGCCGGGGCATAGGGGGCCAGTTGGACAGCCCTGCTATAGGCAATTGAATAACACCAATTTTTACACCCAACTTAATAGTGACCCTACTAAACAATTTTCAAGAGTGGTCTTCCATACTGTACAGGAAGGATCAGCCATGGGGTACATTGAGGATAAGACTCCTTAAGGAACACCCCAGAATTCCATGGTTTTACATACTCCCAAAGATCCAGAAACCTACTTGCCCCCCTGTAGGGAGTTTGGTGTGTGTGTGTGTTTAGCCAATTGCACAGTATATTGATTCATTTTTGCAACCTTCTGTTAAACTTTCTCTTTTTTAAGAGACACTATTGATTTCATTTCTGAAGTTGAAAACATCAAGGTGGAGGAAGGCGATATACTGATAACAGCAGATGTATCGTCATATACTAACACCCCCCTCCAAAAGGCTCGTGGTATCCTACACATTTAATTTGAGACAATGTCCAAGATTCCCTCCCACACATTTTTGCTTGAGTTAACTGACTGTGTTTTTTACTATAATTATTTTAAGTTTTATAGTGGGGGGGGGGGACTTTTAACTTTTTAACACTGCAGAAGCAAAGCACCAGCGCCACCTAGTGTTCACCACCAGAACTTCAGCAACAATTCATTTCTAGCGGAGTGGTGAGCAAATTTTTTCTGGAAAGGGGGCGGTAGGCCTACTGCCTAGTTTCCTCTGGAGCTGCTCCATGTGGTTCATTACAGGCGTCATTATCAACACATTCTATTTTGGCTGCTATTAATACAGTAGAGACTCGCTCATCCAACGTTCTGTATTATCCAACGCAGTCTGCCTCCCGCCCGGACCCACAGGTGAGGGAAGTGGGGTGTATATTTACCTGTGGAATAACGCCCAGGGTGGGAGAAAGAAAGAAAGAAAGAATTCTCATCTGTTTTGTTGCTAAATTTGTAAATACAGTAATCACTACACAACATTGCCGTATATTGAACTGCTTTTTCTGTGGATTTGTTGTAAAACATGATGGTTTGGGGCTTAATTTGCAGAATCATAACGTGATTTGACGTTTAATAGGCTTTTCCTTAATCTCTTCGTGTTATCCAACACTTGCGCATACCCAACGTTCTGCCGGCCCGTTTAGGTTGGAGACGCGAGACTCTCCTGTGGTAGAAAAAATAAGAGTTTGAATAAGTTGATTGACAAGATGAAAAGAAGGAACGCTCGCTCTGCAAATTTGGACGCTCTGTATGTCGCTTGGGTTTTAGTAGCGTCCGTTTTAATTACCGGCGTTGAATATTTGAATATTTTATCTCATTAAGTTGGGTTTTGTCTTCCGTAAGTGTTGCTTATGCTTTGATATTGTGCTGTGACTAAGGTTGATATATCTTACTTGTATTTTACGTGTTTCACGGCACCAACATGCGCTGTTTTGTAAGACGCCGCGAGTCCCTTTGGGAGACGGGGGAGGGGCGTCCATACAGTTATTTGGTTATTGCGAAAGAGAAGGGACAAAGGAAGACGTTAAAAGTGGGCCGTCACCCCGCCCAACCCCTTTCTGCCAAGAAGCAGGGAAATTGCATTCAAAGCACCCTGACAGATGGCCACCCAGCCTTTAAACAAAGCCTCCAAAGAAGGAGACAGAGAGTTCCACTGCTGAACAGCCCCCCCCCCCCTCTCTGTCTCACCGCCAGGAAGTCCTTCCTCATTTCTTCCTTGTAGTTGGAAGCCGTTGTTCCCTGGCATCCCGGTCTCCATCCAGGGGGGCAGAAAGGAAGCCTGCTCCCCCCTCCCTGTGGCATCTTCCCCTCCCCTCTTGATTCCAGGCCCTCATCCTCTCTCCTCTCCGCCTTCTCTTCCAAAGGCCGAGCTCTTTCGGCCACTCTCTCCTCATAGGGCTCGCTCTCCAGACCCTGGGTCAACGCAGACCCTGGAGGACCGCCTGTTACTCCGCCCTGAGCCCCCCTGCCTGGGGAGAGAGGGCGGGATGCCAATGCAATCTTATTATGATGGGCATTACTCTCCTTATTTGTTTATTTATTAGTTAGATGTATTGGCCGCCACTCCCAGCCGGCTCTTACATCAAGCACCACAATAAAACAACAAATCTACAACAGCAATAAAACCACAAGGATAAAACAATTCCTAAGAGACAGCACGTTACAACTCAAAGGCCTGCCGGAATAGGACCCACTTGCAGGCCTTCCGAAAGGCCAGCAGGTTACGCAAGGCCCGAACCTCCGGGGTCGTGCGTTTATTTGTCACGTTTCTATACCGCCCCTCTCAGCCCGAAGGCGACTCGGGACGGTGCGTTCCAGAGGACTGGGGCGAGGATGGAGAACGCCCTTCTCCGTGTTGAAGTTAGGTGGTATTGCTTGACACTGGGCACGGCAAGGAGGTTCCTCTCTTCAGATCTCAGTGTTCTCGCGCGACCGTATGGGGTGAGGCGCTCCCTCAGGGACACTGGTCCCAGACCATACAAGGCCTTGAAAGTCAAGACTAGCACTTCGAAGGTGAAGTTCTGGTGGTGAACACTAGGTGGCGCTGGTGCTTTGCTTCTGCAGTGTTGCTGAAGTTCTGGTGGTGAACACTAGGTGGCGCTGGTGCTTTGCTTCTGCAGTGTTGCTGAAGTTCTGGTGGTGAACACTAGGTGGCGCTGGTGCTTTGCTTCTGCAGTGTTGTTAAAGTTCTGGTGGTGAACACTAGGTGGCGCTGGTGCTTTGCTTCTGCAGTGTTGTTAAAGTTCTGGTGGTGAACACTAGGTGGCGCTGGTGCTTTGCTTCTGCAGTGTTGCTGAAGTTCTGGTGGTGAACACTAGGTGGCGCTGGTGCTTTGCTTCTGCAGTGTTGCTAAAGTTCCGGTGGTGAACACTAGGTGGCGCTGGTGCTTTGCTTCTGCAGTGTTGCTGAAGTTCCGGTGGTGAACACTAGGTGGCGCTGGTGCTTTGCTTCTGCAGTGTTGCTGAAATTCTGGTGGTGAACACTAGGTGGCGCTGGTGCTTTGCTTCTGCAGTGTTGCTAAAGTTCTGGTGGTGAACACTAGGTGGCGCTGGTGCTTTGCTTCTGCAGTGTTGCTAAAGTTCCGGTGGTGAACACTAGGTGGCGCTGGTGCTTTGCTTCTGCAGTGTTGCTGAAGTTCTGGTGGTGAACACTAGGTGGCGCTGGTGCTTTGCTTCTGCAGTGTTGCTGAAATTCTGGTGGTGAACACTAGGTGGCGCTGGTGCATTGCTTCTACAGTGTTGCTGAAGTTCCGGTGGTGAACACTAGGTGGCGCTGGTGCTTTGCTTCTGCAGTGTTGCTAAAGTTCCGGTGGTGAACACTAGGTGGCGCTGGTGCTTTGCTTCTGCAGTGTTGCTGAAGTTCCGGTGGTGAACACTAGGTGGCGCTGGTGCTTTGCTTCTGCAGTGTTGCTAAAGTTCTGGTGGTGAACACTAGGTGGCGCTGGTGCTTTGCTTCTGCAGTGTTGCTGAAGTTCCGGTGGTGAACACTAGGTGGCGCTGGTGCTTTGCTTCTGCAGTGTTGCTAAAGTTCCGGTGGTGAACACTAGGTGGCGCTGGTGCTTTGCTTCTGCAGTGTTGCTGAAGTTCTGGTGGTGAACACTAGGTGGCGCTGGTGCTTTGCTTCTGCAGTGTTGCTGAAGTTCCGGTGGTGAACACTAGGTGGCGCTGGTGCATTGCTTCTACAGTGTTGCTGAAGTTCCAGTGGTGAACGCTAGGTGGCGCTGGTGCTTTGCTTCTGCAGTGTTGCTAAAGTTCTGGTGGTGAACACTAGGTGGCGCTGGTGCTTTGCTTCTGCAGTGTTGCTGAAGTTCTGGTGGTGAACACTAGGTGGCACTGGTGCTTTGCTTCTGCAGTGTTGCTGAAGTTCCAGTGGTGAACACTAGGTGGCGCTGGTGCTTTGCTTCTGCAGTGTTGCTAAAGTTCTGGTGGTGAACACTAGGTGGCGCTGGTGCTTTGCTTCTGCAGTGTTGCTGAAGTTCTGGTGGTGAACACTAGGTGGCGCTGGTGCTTTGCTTCTGCAGTGTTGCTGAAATTCTGGTGGTGAACACTAGGTGGCGCTGGTGCTTTGCTTCTGCAGTGTTGCTGAAGTTCTGGTGGTGAACACTAGGTGGCGCTGGTGCTTTGCTTCTGCAGTGTTGCTGAAGTTCTGGTGGTGAACACTAGGTGGCGCTGGTGCTTTGCTTCTGCAGTGTTGCTAAAGTTCTGGTGGTGAACACTAGGTGGCGCTGGTGCTTTGCTTCTGCAGTGTTGCTGAAGTTCTGGTGGTGAACACTAGGTGGCGCTGGTGCTTTGCTTCTGCAGTGTTGCTGAAGTTCTGGTGGTGAACACTAGGTGGCGCTGGTGCTTTGCTTCTGCAGTGTTGCTGAAGTTCTGGTGGTGAACACTAGGTGGCGCTGGTGCTTTGCTTCTGCAGTGTTGCTGAAGTTCTGGTGGTGAACACTAGGTGGCGCTGGTGCTTTGCTTCTGCAGTGTTGCTGAAGTTCCGGTGGTGAACACTAGGTGGCGCTGGTGCTTTGCTTCTGCAGTGTTGCTGAAATTCTGGTGGTGAACACTAGGTGGCGCTGGTGCTTTGCTTCTGCAGTGTTGCTGAAGTTCTGGTGGTGAACACTAGGTGGCGCTGGTGCTTTGCATCTGCAGTGTTGCTGAAGTTCTGGTGGGGAAAATTTCAGAACTCTGACAAAACTTCAAACATTTGGTTATAAACTAGCTGTACCCAGCCACGCGTTTCTGTGGCTTAGTCTGGTGGGCAGGAAAGGCAGGAAAGAGGCAAAGAAGGAAGGAAAAGGAAGGAAATGAAATAGTATTCCTTTCCTTTCCGTCCATCCATACTACCTTCCTTCCCTCCTTGCATCCTTCCGTTCTTTCCTCCTCCCCTCCCTCCCTCCCTGCTATCCTTCCTTTTCCCTTCCTTTCTCCTCCTCTCCGTCTGTCCGTCCTTACACCCATCCATCCATCCTACCTTCCTTCCCTCAGTGCTCCCTGACTTATCCCAGGACCGCCCACGATAAGTGAAAATCCGCAAAGTAGGGACACTTCACCCACTCGGCAGCAGCCTCGTCCCCTTCGCCGAGTCTGCTGCTCCCCGCCTCGGAGGTTCCTTGGGCGCCGTTGATGGCACTGCCAGGCTGGGCTGAGAAGAGGACGAGGCCGCTGCCGAGTGGGCGGAGACAGAGTAAGTAGAACTCAAAGACTGTACTCACTCTAAAGGGGTTCTCAATACATAGACTTTGCAAAGTTTAGCGTGTTTCTAATGCACTCACTCCTAGGTAGCTCTGTATCCTAAGCCATACATTGGTTACATTCAGTAAATCTAGCAAGTGCGTTATGCCAGCAATGTGTGCATATATCTAGTGCAGGGCTGTCCAACAGGCGGCCCGGGGGCCGTACACGCCCCCCCCCCAGCCTCCTGGACACGGCCCCCCAGCCTCCTGCAAGGATTTACTTAATTAAATTTTTTTAAAAAAATGGCGGCCCGGGGGGGGGGGAGGAGGCGGGGCAGGAAGGAGGAAGGGAGCCAGCTCCTCTCTACACCGCCCCCTCCGTCCCTCTCTCCTCACCAAAAAGGAGCAGTAGGCGGCGCCAAGGGCGGCGTGTCACGCCAGGCCTCTGACGCACTACCCTTGGCGCTGCCTTCTGCTCCTTTTTGGTGGCTCCCCCTCCTTAGGAAGGGCGGGGGAGCCGCCAAAAAGGAGCAGTAGGCGGCGCCAAGGGCGGCGTGTCAGAAGCCTAGCGTGACGTGCCGCCCTTGGCGCCGCCTACTGCTAGGAAGGGCGGGGGAGCCGGCTGCCTTCTTCCTCTGAAGCTCCTTCTCCTTCTCCCCGCTCGCGCCGCCGCCCGGGATCTGAGCAGCGCCGTGCCCGGGGAGAAGGAGGAGGGGCTACATGAGCGAGCCGCCCCGCCCTTCTCACTGATCACCTACGGCCCCCCAGGTGATCAGTGACACTTCTTCCGGCCCTTGGGTCGGAAGAAGTTGGACAGCCATGCTCTATGGCGTTGAGCCCAGGAAGTGTAGCGGGGGCGTGGTGATCTTACCAGGCCGATTTCCCACACACAAGGGATGGTCCCTGATGAAGCGGGATCTCAATAAAGTACACAACGTTCCAATATAGATCCGTCAAAGTAGGCAGCCGTAAGAAAATAGTTGAAACTAAGTGCCCCAATATTTTCGCGGTCCTGTGCTGTCGCTATAGGAGGGGTGGTTAGTAAGCCGGAACTCTCCACACCGCCGTCTGTGGCTGAAAGCAAAGCTGAAATGGAACCCAGCGCTCCGAGGCAATCCACTACAGACGGCAATACAGAATACTTTCCAATGTGTTCGCAGCAGTCTGCGGTTGTAAGTGAAGCACGAAATGGATTATAGAGTATACAAGCGATCCTAAAGCCAAGGCACTGTTGTGGCCCAAGGCAAGTAGATGCCCGTACTCAAGCGTTACTCAGGAGGAGACTGGCGCACCAGCCCGGAGCTCAGCCATGGGGTGAGTATAGTAAGCACAAAATATACACTCATGCACAAGTAGTAGTCAATTATTCTTGTATTCAGAAGAAGCAGAAAAAGACGCTTGCCCAACATAAGGGCTCTATTTCATACACTGTAAAGATGGCACAGGTCGCTACCACCACCGAGGAGTCTACAGTCGGGGGCCCATCATCCCGTTTCGCTATAGAAACTTTATCACAGTACATTTTAAGTTTTTGTAGTGTCCAAAGTATCATGATATAATTCTGAAATAAAATATAGTACAAACAACTTTGAGAATAGGCAGCACCTCATTAAATAATAACGTCACATTAACAATGAGGCAAAGATTCCATCAATACACAATAATTACCTCATTATATACATTTTATTTATTTATTATTTAAATGTGTATGCCGCCACTCCCCAAGGGCTCGGAGCGGCTCACAACATAAGAACAAACACAATAAACCCAATTTAAGAACAAAGCTAACAAGATTCGAATGCCTCCCGAAACAGGTGTGTCTTGCGTGCCCTGCGGAAGGCCGATAAATCGCGCAGGGCGGGAACTTCTGATGGCAGGGCATTCCAGAGAGAAGGCACTACCATCGCAAAAGCCCTACGCCTGGTCGCTGTTAAGCGAAAGGTCTTAAAGCTGGGGACTTCCAAAAGATCTTGGTCCTCTGAGCGGAGTGATCTCTGGGGTTGGTAGGGGGTGAGGCGGTCCTTCAGATACACCGGCCCTAGACCACGTAAGGCCTTGAAGGTAAGAACCATCACTTTGAAATGAAGAATTGCAACAGGGGAACGTCCTGTGTGTTGCTCTGAAGTGAAGTCCAAGGGTAAGGATTCTCTCCTTAAATGGTATAGCTAAGTAGGAAGCTAATTCTGTTAATTCAGCAGTGATGGCAATGCTAACAGGGTCATTGAGGCCTCCTGGAGTCTCCGCCTATAACAAAATTATCCACTTAGTTTCGGCTTTGAGTAGAGTACTCCTCTGATTGACGTGTGGTTCAGGGTTAACCCTTTCTAGTCCACAGAACTTGAGGGAGTTAGCATTAAGCTTGAACTCTCTGAAATGTCTGTATAGGACCGATTCCTCTGAGACGTTTCTAATTTTGGAACGGGGTTCCCCAATCCTATTTCTCAAGACCAGACCTGGGCATCTTACGGCCCACGGGCCAAATGCGGCCTGCCGGGCGATGCCATCCGGCCCACGGATTCCTTCCCGGAGAGAGGGGGGCTAACTCCCACTGGGGCGGCTACAAAGCAACGTGATGCTGTGTGTCCGTATGGGCAAAAGGGAAGGGAGGGAGCAGAGTGCCTCCTCCTGTCCCTTCTGCGGCTCTGGAAGAACTTCCGCAGGAAGCCCCGCCTCCCTGAGGGTCTCCTGCTCAGTGAGGTCACAGGTGGCAGAGACCCTCAAGGAGGCGGGGCTTCCTGCGGAAGTTCTTCCGGAGCCGCAGCGAGGGACAGGAGGAGGCATTCTGCTCCCTCCCTCCCTTTTTGCCCATACGGACACACAGCATCACGTTGCTTTGTAGCCGCCCCAGTGGGAGTTCGCCTCCCTCTCTCCGGGAAGGAAGCCGCAGGCGAGAAAGAAGAGGCCTCCTTTCCTTCTTTCCCTCCCTCCCTCTTTCCTGCCTTCCCTGTTTCCTTCCTTCCCCCTTCCACCACACACCCCTCCCTTGCCAAAGGGAAAGGAAGGAAGGAATGAACGCGAGAGAGGAGGAGGAGTGCTGCGAGGGAGAGGGGGCGGGGCCAGAGCGGGAAAGGAGCGGGGCCGAGGCTAGAGGAGGGAGTGGGGCCGGAGCGTGTGCGCGGGGGCGCTTCCATTCCCTCCCCGGCTTCCTCAATTTACTTCGCCCTCCTCCTCTTCCGCTTCCAGGCCTCGCTCTCCCCCTCCCTTCTCTTCTGCCTCTGGGCATAGTGAGGATTCGTGCCAAGTTTGGTCCAGATCCAAACGTGCCAAGTGTGAGTCCACAGTGCTCTCTGGATGTTGCTCTTTGATTGCAGGTGAACTATAACTCCCAGCAACCACATCTCCTAAATGACAAAATCAATTTTTTGAGTGATGGTCACTCCTTGGGTGTTAGTGGGCGTCTTGTGGCAGCAATTTGTCCAGTGGTTTTTGAGTTCTGTTAATCTCACAAATGAACATTACATTTATATAATGTATAAATTGTTCTCAAGAGTCTGGAGAACAAGCCCTATGAGGAGCGGCTTAAAGAGCTGGGCATGAAGAGAGAAGGCTGAGAGGAGACATGATGAGGGCCATGGGTAAATATGTGAGGGGAAGTCCTAGGGAGGAGGGAGCAGGCTTCCTTTCTCCTGCCCTGGAATCTTGGACGCAGAACAATGGCTTCAAACTACAAAGGAGATTCCATCTGAACATTAGGAAGAACTTTCTGACTGTGAGAGCCGTTCAGCAGTGGAACTCTCTGCCCCAGAGTGTGGTGGAGGTTCCTTCTTTGGGGGCTCTTAAACAGAGGCTGGGGTGCTTTGCATCTCCACCTCTGACATTCAACCTGACTTTGATGCACTTGTTAAAGACCAACAGAGACTTGATTTCTCTCACTGAATGTAGCAACCCAGTTCTCATTCGTGCCGGGGGGGCAGGGGGCCGCCCCGGGGGTCCCGCTTGCATTAGGGCCAATTGCAGACAATGTAGATGCAGAAGAAGGGGATGGTGAGGTAGCTGGGCCTTCATCCCCCACAGAGAGCTTAGAATGGGATCATGGCTGGCCTGATGGTTATGAGAGCTGGGAATGTAGCAGCAAATTAGGAGTCCCAGAACTCCTGGTTGGCAAACAACCTTCTTACCAAAAGCCACGTGGACGCGCGGGCACAGGAACGAGAGAACGGACAATTGACTGTTTTCAAAGTGAAGTCAAGTTTATTAAAATTAACACCAGCTGGTGGGGTTTCGCCCACAGAACACGCTGCTCGGGCAAATCTAACATACATTCTAAGAGCAGTCATTATATACCCTTCATGGCGGCAGATCTTCTTCCCCGCCCTTCTTCACAAACCCCATTCGCCAGTGTATCAGAACATTTTCATTATCCAATCAAACACAATACTTTCATTAGCATCATTAGCATCATCACATTCTCAGGCTTCTATTTGTTAAACACTGTGTCGCAGCTAGAAATTCATCCCCAATGTATGTTATCAGCTCTGGCCAGTGGCCTTGCTTTGCTTTGCAACAAATCTACAGAAACTTTTCCTGGGCGTCTGCCAGGGAGAAAGCTCTGTACTTGTCATGCGCAACATTTGCTTCTGCCTCCTCTCTGCCAGCAAAGGAGGGGGCAGATCCTTCTGCGCTTGCGTTGTTCTTATCCTATTAGCATTGAGGTAAACAAACCCATGCCTTGTACTGCTTTCGCCAATCAAGGCTTTTGTTATCATTGAAGCCACATGTTGTACTTTAGCAAATCAGTGCATACACTTGGCGTACCAATCAGGGTACAGCATTTACGGCATGCATGCCAGCGTGATTCCTGGCACAGAAAGCCAGCTACTCTATAGCTTTTGCTTGTGCATCACTCTCTCCTGACTGTACTCCTGCTCAAAGTACCAACTCTGCTATATTTCACTCTTTTTTTCTTGTAGGTAATGCAACATGCAATTACTTACACCACCTTTGTGGACCCCTCATCAGGTAGCCCAATTAACCTTCCAATCACGTTTTGTCATAACTTGCATAGTTTTGATCACATTTGCTGATTCTTTCACTGTAGAAGCACAACATCTCATCATTAAAGGTAAGCAACATAGCATGACC
>JARBWK010004007.1:0-11171 GCA_030556195.1 Anolis apletophallus | reverse complement strand
TTTGGCTTATGCACAAGAGTAACCATTCAAAGTAACACCAAAAATGCCAAAGCCCTAACAGAAGGAAGAAAACCTTTGCCAGCAAAGAATTGTCAATTAATATCCAGCATTGGGTGAATGAAGAATTAATAATAAAATTTTATGTAATAACAACGGAATGTTTGGCTTATGCCCCAGATTTCCCAAAAAAAAAAAAAAACCTATGGCAGGCAGCCAGCCTGCCAATGCAGATTTTAGCACTCAAAAGTTTGCTGAATGAATGAATGGCTGGCTGGATAAATGAATGAATGGATGAATGATTGAAGCAAGCTTTAAAGGGATGAAAAGAATAATCCTTCCCTCCTCCTCCTCTCCTCTCCTCCTCTATTTTTCCCCAGGGCCTGCTTCTAACAAGCGGCCAGGCAGGCAGGGTCTGGCAATAACTTTCTCCGCCACCGCGATCTTCCCTCCCTGCTGCTGCTGCGCGCAACCGCAATGAACTCGGCCTCGAGGTGCGGGTATTTAAAGGGTCTTGACCCCGCCCTCCAAGTGTTTGTTTGCCTCTGATTGGCTTAAGGGAAGGTGGAGTGATGGTGGGGTGATGGTACCACCTGGTACCCATCACCCAATGACAAAACAAGCTTAAAAGGGCAACGAAGCTATACGAATGCTTTACGGCCCAGATACAAAAAAATACGCCGCGAAGTGCCGTAAAGGAAGTCCACTTCGGGTTCACGACAGCGATCCGTAAAACAACAAAAGTCCCATTAATTACGGTTTCTAACGAATCAATTAGATTTCGTTTCAATTTTAGCATGCCTAATAGCTACTATAATAATAATAATAATAATAATCTTTATTTATACCCTGCCACCATCTCCCCAAAAGGGACTCGGGGTGGCTTACATGAGGCTAAGCCCAAAGGACAAATTATTAGTTTAGTAAGTAAGTACAGTAATTCTTATCAATGCTCTATAAGTTATGTCAATGGAATCGCAGTTGCTATAGGACTTCAACTATCAAGGCTGTGATCCTATAGACCAGCCTTCCCCAAACCTGGCAATCTCTAAATGTATAGGATTTCAACCCCCATCATGCCCAATCAATGATGCAAAATTGTATTTCAACAATTTTTAAATTTATTTATAGTATTTATATTCTGCCCTTCTCACCCTGCAGGGGACTCAGGGCAGATTACAATGCACATATACATGGCAAACATTCAATGCCATAGACATACAACATATATAGACAAACACAGAGGCAATTTAACATTCCAGCTTTCCAGCTTCATGAGGGTATGCTCGATTCTGGCCACAGGGGTTGCTGCCACTTGTGACACTGAGTCCTTGATAGAGTACTTCCTCATTCTTACACACGCTGCTGGAAGGTTTTATGCTGTTGTAAATTAGTTAAATTAGCATCCCTACATAAAGTGATACCTAAATTTCCTACTTGACAGATGCAACTGTCCTTTGGGCTGCATAGGACAACAGCAAGCTAAACTATTAATTAGCTTGCTGTTGTCCTATGCAGCCCAACTATTACTCCAAACCAGGCTGGCTTCAAACTCATGAGTTGTAGTGATTTAATGCAGCTGGCTACTAACTAGCTGCGCTTCAGCCTGGTCTGTAACTTATTAAGAGAAGGGAGGGATAGGATATCCAATAGGTATTCTCTCTTACTGTATGGATTTGAAGAGAATTGTATTATTTGTATATCCTGTGTCTCTCTCTGTGTAGATTAGATAGAGATAAGATAACAATAATAGATAAATGATCGATAAGTGTAATTCTTTTTTAAAATGTCACTTCTTGAAAACATATAAAAACTAGAACAAATCACAGCTGTCACTGAATTGGAAAATCAGATTTATGATGCAAATTAATTCATTCGCATAATGGAGACACTACAGGAATATATGCAGTCTCAATCTATATGGCGGAGGTCAACACAATTATATATATATATATATATATATATAATCCGATACATACGGAGTGTGGATATATACCGCTGGCAAACCAAACCGACAATACACGGCAAAGGGGTTCAACGGGACAATTCAAAGGGTCCAGGTAACGGTTCAAGGAAGAAGGAAAGGAGTTCAAGGAGAGATGAACGCTGGAAATTCCCAAGCTACAGCTTGGGAAATTCCCAAGCTGTCACGGCGGTGATCAATTTTAGACACTTCCTTTAACACCACGTTTTCAAAAGTTCTAAGTTTATGGGAAATTTCATGGGGTGTAAAGGTGCTCTTAACATATATCCTGGGGTCATGGAATGGTTGGTCACTGGGTGTCTTGTCGTTGAAAAATTCTTTTAGCCTCAGTGTACGAAACAGCCGTGCCAAATCCCTCCTAATTACCACATCATTATATTTGGGGGTGAAAACAAAGGATAAACCCTTATTCAAAATGTTCAGTTCTTTATTAGTAAAGACATAGCTGGATAAATTCAACACTAGGTCTGTCCGTATGTATCGGATTAATATATATATATATATATATATATATATATATATATCTATGTTGGAAACTGTAATGATAATGGGCGCCTTCTGCTAGAGTTTTGTGCAGAACAGCAGCTGACTATTACAAACACCATCTTTCAGCAAGACAGTTTGAAGACCACCTGGATGCATCCCCGATCCAAGCAGTGGCACCTCATTGACTATGTTTTAGTGCGCCAGAGAAATATTCGTGATGTCTGTCATACTCGAGTGATGCCCAGTGCAGAATGTCAAACAGACCATCGCCTTGTAAGAGGTAAACTCAATCTACACCTTAAGCTCAAATCTTAAAGAGGAGACTCCAAGTCAACAATCTTCAACAGGCTGTTGTGAGAGACAACTTCCAGGCAAATCTGCAAGCAAAACTTGAAGACCACCCTACAAATTCTTCTCCTACAGTGCTTTGGCAACACATCAAAAACAATATCCTGCAGTCTGCTGAAGAATCCCTAGGATTCTCCCTCAAGAAAAAACAAGACTGGTTTGATGAAAACAACCTAGAGATCCAGGAGCTGTTGGCAAAGAAGAGAACCACTCACCAGGCATTCCTCGCCCAGCCATCTTGCCATGTAAGAAAAATAGCCTTTCGTCTCGCATGTAGTAATCTCCAACAAAAACTCAGAGACATTCAGAACAAGTGGTGGATTGATTTAGCAGAAAAGACACAACGTTCTGCAGATCTCAGTGATCACAGAGGTTTTTATGAAGCTCTCAAAGCAGTGTTTGGACCTACTTATCAGGTCCAAAGCCCCTTATACAGTACAGATGGTCAAACACTAATTACTGATAAAACCTCCATCCTGAACCGATTGACTGAACAATTTCAGAGTCTCTTCAATGCCAACTGAGTAGTCCAAGGTTCAGCTATCCAACACATGATACAACAACCAATGAAAAATGAAGTGAACACTGCTCCCACTCTGGAAGAGATCATTGAGGCCATACAGCAGTTGAAAAATGGCAAAGCAGCCGGGATCGATGGAATCCCACCTGAAGCTTTGAAACAGGGAGGTCATGTACTTCATGCGAAATTCCACGAGCTCCTTGTGAGTTGCTGGGAAAAAGGTGAACTGCCATCAGATCTCCGAGATGCAGTTATCCTCACCCTGTATAAGAAAAAGGGAACAAAATCCGATTGCTCAAACTATCGAGGTATAACACTGCTCTCCATTGCTGGCAAAATCCTTGCAAGGATACTCCTGAACAGATTAGTTCCTGCTATTGCAGAAGAACTTCTCCCTGAAAGCCAATGCGGCTTCAGAGCTAATAGGAGCACCACAGATATGTTTTTGCCCTTAGACAACTGCAAGAGAAATGTAGAGAGCAGAACAAAGGACTTTATGTAACATTTGTCGACCTCACCAAAGCCTTCGACACTGTGAGCAGAAAAGGTCTGTGGCAGATCCTGGAACGTCTAGGATGTTCCCCCGAATTCCTCAAAATGATTTTCCTGTTACGTGAGGGCCAGCACGGTCAAGTCAGATATGGCGATGCTCTCTCGGAGCCTTTTCTAATAACTAATGAAGTGAAACAAGGTTGTGTTCTTGCACCAACCCAAATTACTATCTTCTTAAGCATGATGCTCCAAAGGGCTACGGCAGACCTCGAAGAAGAAGGCGGCATATATATACGGTATCGTACTGATGGCAGCTTGTTCAACTTAAGCCGCCTGAGGGCTCGCACAAAGACTCTAAACTATCTAGTCCGTGAGTTGCTTTTTGCTGACGATGCTGCCCTTGTCACCCATTCAGAAGCAGCCCTGCAGTGCCTCACATCCTGCTTTGCAGCAGCTGCAGAGCTGTTTGGGCTGGAAGTCAGCATGAAGAAAACGGAAGTCCTCTACCAGCCCACACCACAGGAAGAACACCATCATCCTCACGTCAGCATAGGCAAATCTGTGCTTAGGTCCGTTCAGCAGTTCACCTACCTGGGAAGCACCATCTCTTCAGACGCCAAGATTGACAAAGACATAGATCACAGATTATCAAAGGCATATAGTGCATTCGGAAGGCTTCACAAAAGAGTCTGGAGCAACAAGCACCTGAGGCAAAGCCTCAAAATCAGTGTGTACAGAGCTATCATACTGTCTATTCTCCTCTATGGGTCTGAAACATGGGTCACCTATCACCAACACCTATGACTCCTCGAACGCTTTCATCAGCGCTGTCTTCGCACAATCCTAAATATACACTGGACCGACTATGTGACTAATGTTGCTGTCCTTGAGCAAGCAGGGATCACCAGCATTGAAGCCATGCTATTGAGAACACAGCTGCGCTGGGCAGGGCACATCTCTAGGATGGAGGACCACCGCCTCCCAAAGATACTACTCTATGGTGAACTCGCCACGGGTCAGCGCAAGAGAGGCGCCCCCAAGAAGAGATATAAGGACTCCCTGAAACAACATCTCAGGCTCGGCCAGATTGATCACCAACAATGGTCTACTCTGGCCTCACATCGGAGACATGGAGAAGCACTATCCACAATGCTGTGGCCTCTTTCGAGAAGACACGCCGAATGGGTCTCGAAGAGAAACGACAACACAGAAAGAACCGCAACTTGGAAACAACATTACCCAAGAAGACTTTCTGCTGTGCTTTCTGCAACCGGACTTGCCTATCTCAGATTGGCCTTTTTAGTCATCAACGCACTTGTAAAAAGCGTGGGATGAGTCCTTCCTGAATTTTCGTTCGCGAAGTAATGCCGAGAGAGAGATATCTATGTTATTGTGTTGACCTCCGCCATATAGATTGAGACTGCATATATTCCTGTAGTGTCTCCATTATGCGAATGAATTAATTTGCATCATAAATCTGATATTACAATTTGTATTATATATCCTATATCAAGGTTCTTTGTGTTTGTATCGGTAGTATTCTCTACTACTCCTTGTGTGCAATTACTGAATTGGAAAAGCCATAATCCTTATAGAAATTCTTGAACGGCATTGCGTTATTGCATAGTTAGCCGCTCTGAGTCCCTCCTTACGGGAGAGAAGGCGGGATATAAAACAAACAAGCAAACAAACAAATACCGATCTGTTTCCATCATTAGGCTTGTAGCTTTCTAAAAACAGTTTGATTGCTTTACTTCTACAGTTCAAACACATATTTCAAATACTTTTGCTAGTGATTTCCCAGGGCAAAATAATTGTACAACTGTTTCCATCCTATCAATCACCTTCCTAAGCTATCTTTAAAACAAAACAGCACAGGAATAGCAAAATGGATTTCTGTTACCATTAGAGAATAACAACTTCTTTGTTTCTGCAGTAGTAGTCACATTTACCCAGGAATAAATCCCACTGAACTCAGTGGGCCTTTGTTCTGAGTAGACATGTATAGGAATGCACTGCAAAAGTAAAAGCACATAAGGATGCGAAGAATATCTGGATTTAGAGGGGGTGTTGAAAAACATGTTTTTTAAGTGTGAACGTTACCCTCATTACCTTGAAATCACACTGGAAACATATTGGCATCAACTAAGGGACTTTTTAATATGGGATAAGAACTATAAAAACAATCCAGTACATTCCTTTAAAAAAAAATTACAGCACTAGGGCCTGCAAGTGGTGTTACGTATTGATTGTCCTACAAAGCTCTTGTGCTAAATGGCAAACTTGCACAATTGAATTCCCACCCAAACATGGAAATAAATCTGTGCCCACATGCACATCTTTATACATAGCAGCGGTGCATGAGCAACTCTGCTTCTGCACCCTTTATATCTGAAAGTGAATGGATAAGACAGAAGAATTCTTCATCAATACTGTTTAACCTGCCACTCAACAGTTTGACTTCTGCAGCAGGTGGGTGCATCTGCACTGTAGAATTAATGCCATTTGACACCACTTATCTACTTCATCACATTGTGGTGTTTAGTAGAGAAGAGCTCAGTCTATCTCAAACAGATAATTTTCCTATCTTCATCACACTGTTAAATCTATCTGTGTTACTCAGTATTCTTTAGTATTCTTTCAGTACAGTTCATATCAAACTGCAGAATGTAGGCCCTACCCACCGTCCCTCCTCTGTTGTTTTCATTGTTGGGAGAAAAAAAGCTTCCTCTCTTTGAAATGTCAGTTGATACGCATCTTCAATTCTGGAAGCAAGGAAGCAGGGAGAGCGGGGAAGTGGTGATGCGCTCTCTCTCTCTCTCTCTCTCTCTCTCACACACACACACACACACACACACACAGCTTTCCCATGCAACACAAGGCACAGCATATTATGAAAGGAAGGGAAGAGAAAGAAAGGGAAGGGAGGGATCCAGAAAGGCTATTTTTTTTAAAAAAAAAATTATTCTAGCAAAGTAAAAAATTTGGTGAGCAAAAGGTAGATTGCCCTAACAAGGGTATTTTGGCTCCTCCCACAATTTCTCCTACCACAAATTGGGTAACCCCAAGCCCGAGAGCAACAAATGCTATCACATTACAGATTTGACAAAACATCAAGAGTATTGAGAAAAATACATTTCCATACCTTCTCCTGATACATTTGAAAACAATGCTGCCCCCTATGTTTAACCCCCAAAGAATGCTGTACTCTACACTTTAACCAAAACTAATGTGATGAACACTGAGGGTTACCAGATTTTAAGAGTAGAATTCAGTGTAATTTAACTAATGTGATGAAGTGGTAACTCACAAGGATCAAGGTTATGGAACCATGGGAGTTGTAGTTTTACACAGTATTTTGCCTCCTCTGCCAAAAGTGCTGATACCTCACCAAACTACAAATCCCAGGACTCAATAGCTTTGGCCATGGCAGTTAAAGTGGTGACAAACCACTTTAATTCTACAGGGTAGAATCACTCTAGTGCTGTTGTTGGACTTCTTGTGGCTTGTTGTGAGCAGCTCAGGATCTATGGATATAGAATCCATGGATGCAGAGGGATTATTACATACATTAATAAAATAATGGAATAAAATATATTAAGCCTTAAAATGCATGCAGGCACTATATATCACACAAATATGTGTGTGTGAGAACCAGAGACAATGCTGAAATGAAATTATTCACAAGCATATTAGCACAAAAGAACAGGAAATTTTAAGACCATGAACATTTTTAATACCTGGGAGTGCGCCAAATAGAACTCAGTGGGGCTTACTTCTAAGTAAACAGTCATTGGACTGGCATTTATGCTTATATATGTCATGGTTACAACTGGGGGTGGGGGCTTTTTTATCAACTGCCAAGATTTCCAAGCACCATGTTGATATCTTCACATGAATGCTCCAGGCTTTTTATAGTTTGGTCAGAGAAAAAAAATACTATGACAGTTCCAAGGCAATTGTTAACAAGGGTTTTTCTCTGTATATATTTGCAAACACAGCTGGATGTATCTGCGGGTGTGTGGTTTTACTATCTTTTATTTCCATTAATACTGAATTACTAAAAAGAAAAACAAAGCTGCAGATAATAAATAGAGGTTTAATGTTCTGATAGCATCGTTCAAATCATAACTTTACATCTCGTGGCTATCTTTTTCACATAGAAGCTCAGCCTGTGCAGAAAATTGTAAGAGGGTCATAAATCGTAAATCAATTTATGACACACACACACCTCCCCCAAGCCACCCCCATCGGACACAAATGAATCTGAGTTTTTGTAAAGAAGTTCATTATTTTTGTCTGTCCTCACTTTCTCTGCCTGCCTCCCTCTTCCTCCTTGTGCCCTCATGGTGGTGGCAGGGCCACTCCTCCCTCTTTCCCACTCTCCATTGGCCTCCCCCTCACAGCAAGCCACTCATCTGGTGGAGGAGGCGGCCCCGGCGAGGGATGCAAGCAGGCCCTGCCCTGGCTGCTCTCCCCCTCTCTGAGGGGGTAAGGCTTGCACATGGCTAGCTAGGGGGAGGTTGATGGAGACTTGGACAATGCAGTTCTTTCTAGAGGTAGAGGGGAAAAGCCACCCCAAACCCCACAGGGCCTCTTCCTCCACCAGGCATAGCTTAGTTCTTGAAGGGCTTTTAAATAACAAAAGAAAGAAAAAACAAATTTCTCATCACTTCATATTAGATATGATCCAGACCCTTTAGGAATCATCCAAAACACTTTAGAATCAAAATGGAGGTTGCATGAATTTTGTACAGACAAACAAAGCAGGTTTTTTTTAGTCTTGCACACTCCTAATAGAAGCACTTGGGATGGATCTACATTATAGAATCAATGCAGTTTACCTGCCACCAGGCATGTAGCCAGGGGCTAAGGGCTTCAGCCCCGAAAATTCTCAAGTGGTCCGCGAGAAGGCCTTACTGGTACATTATTTAAACTGTTATGTTTATTCATATCATGATCTGATCACCATGCTCATTATATGCCACATTAATGGGGTTATTGGGATAACAATACAAAAGGTTTGCTAGGGTAGACTCTCTTCCGTCCAGTCTCAGCCCCCCCAAACCAAACTCAGCCCCGAATCAAAATTCTGGCTACAGCCCTGCCTGCCACAATTCAATATTATAGAATCATGTGAGTTGTAGTTTTGTGAAGCATTAACATTATTTGATAGAGAAGGCTAAACGCTTTGTAAAAGTAACAATTCCCATGATTCCATAACTGATGAGCTACGGCAGTTAAAAGTGGTGTCAAACTTCATTGAATCTACTGTGTCAATTCACTTTGACTGAGAGTAATTTATTGACCAGTTTCATGTACACCTTATTTTAAAGATTTTTATCTAAGAATGTAAGGAATTACTGTAGACTGCATCATGCTATTTTACATCATGTCTACATTAGGCTGTATTGCCTTATTTCTTGTTCACCACTTGATTACCCGACTCAAAATCAAGTGTTCTATGGCGATGTATGAGGTCATGGCAATTACTTGAAAGATCTAACAAACAAAGAAAAAGAAATGGACCTTAAGAGCCACGCTGGTAAAAGCGAGCACTGAAAATTTACTCTACTGTTCTGAGCCATTCAAGCTACATTTCCGTAATGCACACATTTAAACATCATGCCTAATCAATATTTCTAATGCTGGGTAAAAAAAAAGCTTTTTCTGAATTGAGTTTGTAACCTCAAGCAGAGTAAATCTATTGAATTCAGTGGATCAATGAAAGAGCATTACTTTTCAAATGTGCAGCTTTATTTCAAATTTTCTTTTTGCAGAGATATTGTTCTTCAATCTGCTCTAAGATCTGAAAATTATTAGATTTCTCCCTGTCCCTTTCTTTAGGGCTGTTCTACTTGATACACACACACTATAAACAAAAAATACAAGTTAATTAGTAAGCCCCACACCTAATATTTGTATCATATTTTTGATAAAGGACAAAATTCGAGACTGAGGTTGAACCTATGGAAAATCATCCTTACTGTTACTGCAGGGTCTCTACTTCCTAAATCCGCATCAGTCAGGGCATGATGGGGCTTTGGAGAAAGTGTGGGGGGGGGCATCTCCAAAGGTCTATAACATCCTGAGGGATGCAGATTCAGGAAGTACAGACTCTGCAGTGACAGTAAGAATGTTTTTCTGTAATTGCAGAGAGTAAGAAGGCACTGTTCAAGCTCAGCCCTACTAAACCAGCTTCAGCATGGCTGGACTGTGTTGTCCATGGCAGAAGTGGTTTAAGACAGCCTAATGTAGACAATATCCAGCTCAAAACTGTAATTTTTATGTTTTTTTCAACACATTTTGTGGCTGTGTTGAAGGGCCTTCAGGCATGTCATCTGTAGTTCTAGGTAGTATATACTTGCTCAGTATGTGTGGCCTAATTTTCATAAAACTAGAAAATCTATCCCAGTTGTACCTTGTCAAACTGCTGGAGGGGTTCTACATGACAAAATGCTCATTCATAAAATAAAAACTGCACTCCAATATTTTGAACATGACAAATGCCAGCATTCTATGACTAATCCCTGGAAACTATGTGCCTATCATTTTACAGACAGTTATTTTTAATTTAAAGAAGTTATCGATTAAGTTTCTTAATAAAACTGATAACTTAATTAAATATATTGCTTAGCTACAGTAAATGCTGTGGTGGAATTTTAGTATTAGCCTAATTCCAAATAAAGTTATCAATTAATGTTAGTAAATTGAATGAGAGAAAATGCTAAAACAGACCACAGTTTTTACATTTATTAGCCTGTTTTTTTTTAAAAAAAATCAAAATTTAGTTTTCTCAAATGTATGCCAACGTACTTATTGCTTTTCGTTATCCCTGAGGGGTATGAAATTACAAGCTTTATATGACAAGAGCCTCGCCGTTTACTCAAAAGTAATTCATGTGAGATGAATTGTGTTAAATAGATTAGAAGTTAGAGTCTTATAATAAACCTTTCCTCATGCCCATACTTCATACAAAAATGACTTTGATACACACACACACACACATACACACCATATATATATATATATTTATATATATATATCAGAAAACAATTGAAATCCATGTGAGAGAAAAATTGTGAACTCATCAGAATTCTTTCACCTGCTCTTTACACAGCATTTATGACCTAAATTGATAACTCAACTAGAATAGACCATCTAATTCAGTTGATGGATTACCATAAACCAATATGTCTGTAAATATAATTAAGTGACCTACAGTTTTCCTTCGACTTGGCTCAATATGGTGGAATTCTGGAATTTGCATTTTGGTGCGACACCAGCAGTCTTTGGCAGAGAACGACTTTGCAAAAAGTACAGCTTCTGTGATTTCATAGCATT
>JARBWK010004006.1:0-11171 GCA_030556195.1 Anolis apletophallus | reverse complement strand
GAGCCCCTTCCTCCGCATCAGAACTGGCTCAAGAGCCGCATACAGAAGGGAAGGCCAGAAAAGTGAAACCCACCGATTCCTTTCCGAAAATGGTGGTGATGGCTTCGAAATGGCAAATTCACTTTCGGGTTGCTTACATTGCTTTGAAACCTCTTCAGAAGTGAATTTACTCCAAATTCATTCTGATTTTACAAGCATTCCAACAAACCTACCCAGGCCCAGATTACTCATAAGACCACCCTAGGACATGGCCTAGTGGCGCAAGCCAAGGGGGGCACAGTTCCCACGGACCAAAAAAAATGTTGAAACAAAACCACAATGAGCGGCATGGAGATGACTCTCTCTCTCTCTCTCTCAGGGAAGGGTTAGGGAGGTTTCCCTTCCTTCCTCCTCCTCCTCGCGCCCTCCTTCCTTGACTCAATGTCACACCTCAAGGGCCTCAGGCGTCACTTTCGCTTGAGCAAAGTTCCAGCCAAGGTAACCAGAGTATAAACTCCAAACCAGCTTGCTGTGCTCTTAAACCTTGCTTGGGCCTCCTGTGCCTTTCCGTGAGAAGACTAGGGATGCAAGCATAACATAGGCCTCTCAAGGTTGTACCATCTCTGCCTCCCTGATAATGGAAGTGGGCCGCGGGAGTAGAAAGCCTGACTCCCGGCCCAGATGGCACTCGCTAACGAGCACCACATTCCAAGAGTACTGAGTTCACAAAACATACAAGGAATCATCAATCTTAGCTTTTGACGTGCGACGCAACTGAGGAACACTTTAAATGCCTTGCAGACCCCCCATGCCGGTGTCTTGTACCAACAACGCTTGGGAGAATATCCTGCGGGTTAGCCAGTCGGGCCTCCATCAAGCCTTGCCAGCCAGCCTGCTTCGGGCTGACTAGTTCCATCATTGCCTTGTTCCTGTTAAGTCGCCGAGACCCAGTGGTTGATCCTGACTCTTTTACCTTTGAACTCTTTGCCTTATAATCAACGTGTCCCAGCCTCACTTGCTTTGGCTGGGATTCCAAGAGACTCTTTGCATCCAGCTTGTGTTCCGTTTTCCCGCTTGTGCTCCTTTTTGCTCGGAGCACTCACACCTTTGTTGATTCCTGTTTGCTGCTAGTTGGAGGCAACTATAAGGATTGCCTCCAACCTCTTCCTATAATCAACTATTCTAAATAAAACCCATTGTACCTCAGCTGCTGTGTGGGGGGCCGCTGCCGGGCATGCACGGCACCCAGGAGCATGGCAGAGGAGGCAGAGGCGCTCGCGCCCTCCTGCTATGCATGCCTGGCAGTGGCCTTGGGGGTGGTACTTCCCTCCGCTGCCTCCTCCTCGCGCCCTCCTTTCTTGACTCAAGGAAGGAGGGCCACACGGCGCTGCGAGGAGGAGGAGGTGGGGGTGTGTGGTAGAGGTGGGCGTAATTCCAAAGTGCGCCCTAGGGCACCAAAAGGGGTTAATCTGGGCCTGAACCTACCCAGGCCTAGTATGTAGTATGGAATAATAGCTCAGATGCTGGACTAAACTAAGCAAATCCAAATTCAAACCCCTCTAAACCAGATATCTCTTTGGGTGAATTTGGAACAGTGATTGTCAGTAGAGCCTACTTCACAGGGCTGCAGTGAGGGGATAAAATAAGAGAGGAGTCAATGAGATATAAATATTAGCACCTCTACTCAAAATGGGCAATGAATAGCCTGGGGTTGCTCATAACCTTTGTTCTTAAAATTGGGGGTTTCTGCTCTTGCTCCTTGCTTGGTTTTAAATCTGTATACCTTTATAAAGCGGAATGTTTGTATGTATGTATGTGTGCGGAGGGCGGGAGGGCGGGAGGGCGGGAGGGCGGATATGTGGCAGCCACTTTCACAGGCCAGAAGGGCGGATATGTGGCAGCCACTTTCACAGGCCACAGCGACCAGCGCGGGTGATGGACCTGCACCAAACTTGGTACACATAACCCCCCTAACCCCCTTTACGCCCTGGTGCGGTTTGGGGGACATGATCCACGGATTATGGGATTTGTAGTACTTTCAAACACCTTGGTTCCCACAGATCACTGAGGCCACCAAAAAGGACCAATACAGACCACACTTAGCACACACAGCCCCCATGACCCACTCTACGTCCTGGTGCAGTTTGGAGGAGGGTGGACCATGGATGATGGGACTTGATGTACCTCTACTCACTTCCCAAGTCCGCTGCAACCCTCATCCAATCACTGATCGAGACCAAACTTGGCATACATAACCCCTATGACTGCCTTCACATCCTGGTGAGGTTTGGGGGAGGACTGACAATGGATGATGGGATTTGTAGTACTTTCACACCCCTCTGTTCCCACAGACAACTGTGGCCCCCAACAAACACTGATAAAGACCACACTTGGCACACAGAGCCCCAGTGACCCACTCTACATACTACTGAAGTTTGGAGGGGGCCAGAACATGGATGACGGGACTTGCAGTACCTTCCCTCATTTTCCAAGACTGCTATAAACCTAATCCTATGACTGATCAATACGAAACCTGCAACACAGAGCCCCCATGACCCACTCTACATCCTGGTGCAGATCGGAGGAGGGTGGACCATGGATGATGGGACGTGAAGTACCTCTAATCACTTCCCAAGTCCGCTGCGACCCTCATCCAATTACTGATCAAGACCACACTTGGTACACATAACCCCCATGACTGCCTTCATGTCCTGGTGAGGTTTGGGGGAGGACTGACAATGGATGATGGGATTTGTAGTACTTTCACGCCCCTCTGTTCCCACAGACAACTGCGGCCCCCAACAAACACCGAGAAAGACCGCACTTGGCACACAGAGCCCCAGTGACCCACTCTACATCCTACTGAACTTTGGAGGGGGCCAGAACATGGATGATGGGACTTGCAGTACCTTCCCTCACTTTCCAAGCCTGCTACAAACCAAATCCAATGACTGATCAACACCAAACCTGGCACACAGAGCCCTCATGACCCACTCTACATCCTGGTGCTGTCTTGGGTGAGACGGACCAATTATGATGGGACTTGAAGTACCTTCACTCACTTCCAAAAAAACAATTCAAGCCTCATCCATTCACCAATACAGACCAAACTTAGCACACAGAGCCCCCATGACCCAATCTACATTCTACTACACTTTGGGGGAGGGTGGACCAGAGATTATAGGACTTCAACTACCTTCAGTAATTTCATGATACCACTGCAACTCCCAATAATGATGGATCAAGACCAAACTTGCCACACAGAGCCCCCATGACCCACTCTACATCCTGCTGCACTTCTCAAATGACCCGGGCACCGCCGGGTCCCCAAGCTAGTCTATCATTAAAGAGGTATTTGGATTGTTTTTCATTGCCGTTTTACTGACTTTGGGAAAGTCACACTCTCTCTGCCTCTTCTCAACAAATCTTGCCCCAGGCCCCCTCTACACTGCCATATAAAAATCCAGATTATCTGTTTTGAACTGGATTATATGTCAGAGTACTCATATAATCCAGCTCAAATCAGATAATCTGGATTATATGGCAGTGCAAAAGGGGTCTTAGAGTCCTCGTTGGTTGGGAAAGACTTGAAGGCACACAACAACAACCAAGTTATTTAATTAAGCCCTCTCCCCCTTCTCCAAAGCAACTCCTGGCACCGCTATAGCCCTTAATTATTTAATCATTTAATTAATGATTATTTAAATCATTGTGTCCACCTTGTAAACCCTGCTTGAATAAGAGGTAATAAATAAATGTGATGGACGGATTCATAGACAGATATGGGAGGAGTGAGGATGGATTGGCCTGCCAGGTGTTACTGGACTTCCCCTCCTACCAGCCCCAGACATCAGTGAGGAATGCTGGGAGTTGCAATCCATCAATTGATTGAAGAAGGAAGATTGCATGGGTTCTGTCCTGGTATATAATGTTAGTTTTCATCATCATGGCTTCCTTAGAGATGGTGATTGCATTCCCTTTGAAAGAAAGACCTGATCTCTAGCCCTCTTCCTATCAGACTTAAGGTAGATGTGGAAAGTCACCGGCTCCACCTAGTGGACAAAAACAGACTTCTTGTTCTGTGAGGTGGCAAGTCTTGCTGCTGTGGGATTACAGGTCCCATCATTCCTACCGAGCTGAACCTTATTTACTTACTTAGGCAATCCCTCGGTGTCCAAGTAGAATTGTTTTCCAAGATCGGCGTACTGGCGGTGGGTACGTAGGTGACTGTGGAGCCCTATTCTTGATCTGCATGTTTTCTCGCAGTGAGGGCATTGGTTTCCAGGTGGAAGGCGGTCCCGGTCAGGGTTGGCTTGACACGCCTTCCTCTTGGCATGTTTCTCTCTTTTGCCCTCCATTCGTGCCTCTTCAAATTCTACAGCATTGCTGGTCACAGCTGACCTCCAACTGGAGCGCTCAAAGGCCAGGGCTTCCCAGTTCTCAGTGTCTATGCCAGAGCTTTTAAGGTTGGATTTGAGCCCATCTTTAAATTTCTTTTCCTGTCCTCCAACATTTTGTTTTCCGTTCTTGAGTTCAGAGTAGAGCAACTGGGAGATGGTGGTCAGGCATCCAGACAACGTAGGCGGTCCAGCGGAGTTGATGGCGGAGGATTATTGCTTCAATGCTGGTGGTCTTTGCTTCTTCCAGCACGTTGACATTTGTCCACTTGTCTTCCCAAGAGATTTGCAGGATTTTTCTAAGGCAATGCTGATGGAATCGTTCTAAGAGTTGCATGTGACGTTTGTAGACAGTCCACGTCTCTCGCAGGCGTAAAAGCAGGGTTGGGAGGACAATAGCTTATAAACAAGCACCTTGGTATCCCTATGGATGCCCCAGTCCTCAAACACTCTCTGCTTCATTCGGAAAAATGCTGCACTCGCAGAGCTCAGGCGGTGTTGTATTTCAGTGTCGATGTTGAATTTGTGGAGAGGTTGCTGCCAAGTTAGTAGAAATGGTCAACATTTTCTAATGTTACACCATTAATCTGTATTTCTGGCTTTGGAGAGGGATTGACTGGTGACTGCTGGAAGAGTGAAACAAACAGGGCCATGGGGAGCCCCCTAGCTCCTTCAGTAGCCAATCTTTACATGCACCATCTTGAACAAAGACACATATTTGACGACCCTTTACACCCTGTTGTACGCCACATCAAATTTTACAAGCGGTTCATTGATGATGTGTACATTGTGGCCTCTAAGAACATCTCTCTACCATCTTACATGACTGGATGAACTCGTGGGAACCCACCATTAAGTTCTCCCTGGAATCCAATTGTAACACCATCGATTTCTTGGATGTCACCACATATGTGCACCATAACAAACTACTCATCAAATGCTTCCACAAACCAACTGCCCGCAACTCCTTGTTACATTACTCAAGTTTCCACAACCACGCTCTTAAGAATAATCTGCCTTACGCTCAGATGCTACGCCTGAAAAGGAATTGTTCTATGCCAACCCAGTATGATCATGAGCTGAACCTACTATCCACCAAACTTCTAGCCAGGGGCTACCCTGAATCTGTAATTACAGCCGCCAGCACCAGAGCAGCCAGAATCCCCAGGGAATCCCTCCTCATCAGTAAACCCAAGAAAACGCCAGACCGTCTTATTTGGCCACTGGCTTTGACTCCAAATACCAGCCACATCAGACAAGTGGTCAACAAACATTGGGTTATTCTGAAGAACATCCCGGGCCTCACTCAAACGCCCATCATAGCCCACAAGCGGTACAGAAACATTAAAGACGTCCTAGTGCACACGCAACTGAAAGCACCAGTACTTAAGAGCATTTTAACCTCAAAAACCCACCAATGTGGACATTGTGCTCAATGTAGGTTTGTGTATCCGGATAAGCGCATCTTTAATCCTGGCACCGGACAAGACATCATTTTCAGGGGATCATTTTCCTGCACACGGACTGTACAGTATATGGATTGGTTTTCCCTTGTGGAAGCCTTTACGTGGCGAAACTAAACGTTGTTTATGCCTCAGAATTTCTGAACATCGTTCGGAAAATACGCCGATTAGCTGAGGACTCCCACTTTATACACATTTCAAAGAGAAAAACCATGGGGCGGATTCCCTCCGATTCTTAGGATTACATCGGGTTATTATCCCTCCTCACCAAAACCCTGATGTACTACTCAGGCGTGCAGAAGTGGCCTGGATTTTAAAACTCAACAGCGAGCAGCCCTCCGGTCTCAATGAAAAATTACGCATTCATGATCTAACCCTTTAAGACTCTACCTATACTCCATTCTCTTCTCCCCAGCCCCACCTGTGCTCCTTGCCTCCAATGTGTACTTAATTGCTTTGTTAGCTCTAAGTCTTTGCATTTGCCATGACCACATAGGGAGACACACTTCTCGCCCTATGCTCTAGGTATGTTTGTTTGCCCTGTGTTATTATTGGATTGTTGCCTTTTCTAACTATGATGTATTGATTGCCATATGTGGTATTAATTGATATTGCATACCATGCCACCTTATGTATAATTGTGTTCTATGTGGATTGCTTTATGGATATCGAGATGACCCATTGTATATAATTTCTTATAGACTGAAATGGTCACCTACCTTTGTGGACACCTCTACCCACTTGTCGCGTAGCCTTGACAAAGACCAGCCAGGTCGAAACGTGGAAAGGGCCTACGCACCTGCGTCCTCGTCAGCTTTCGACGACACCGGTGCACCACCGACCACCCCATTTGGGGTCTACCCTATTACACGCATCGGCGTGGGGATTACAAATTTATTTACGCAACGGCGTTTGGATTACAAATGGACGTTTGCTTATCATTTTGTTATTGTGTGATTTAACACGTATTTGCTTTGAATTTGCTATAATAACAACCATTATTTACAAGCCTCGAGATTCGTGTGTTTGTTTGAAGACTGCTGGAAGAGCACTTTGGTTTTCTCGATGTTCAATGACAGGCCGAGCTTCTCATATGCTTCTGCGAAAGTGTTTAGAGTGCCTTATAGGTCTTCTTCTGAATGCGCACACATGACATTGTCATCAGCATATTGGAGTTCTATAACAGATGTGGTTGTAACCTTGGTTTTGGCTTTAAGTCTGCTGAGGTTAAATAGCTTGCCATCTGTCCAATAGATGATTTCCACTCAGGTGGGAAGTTTCTCATCAACAAGATGAAGTATCACAGTGATGAAGATGGAAAATAAGGTTGGGGCAATAACACATCCCTGTTTGACACCTGATTCCACCTTAAATGGGTCACTTTTGGGAGCCATTGTTGTCCAAGATTGTTGCCTTCATATCATCATAGAGGAGCCACAGGATGTTCACAAATTTGTTAGGGCACCCGATTTTTTGAAGGATGCTTCCAGAGAGCACTGCGATTCACTATGTCAACCCCATCTTTTCCTATGGTCCCTGGACACGGGTTGAAGTCTCGTCTGACTCTTGCGTTAAAGTCCAATAGGAGGATGATTTTGTCTTCCTTAGGTATCTCTGATAGGATGGTGTCCAGCTGTCAGTAAAAAAAAATCCTTGATGTCTTCATCAGCATCTAGTGTTGGTGCATAGGCACTTATGATGGTCGCTTGCTGGTTTTTGGCAAGTTCAATTTGGAGGCAGTGCCGGCCTTTGCCATTCCGCCGACTAAGCGGCCGCATAAGGCGACGGGTTCTGGGAGGGGCGTCGCCGCCTGGGAGGGGCGCCGCCACATTGGACACCCTGCCCCGCCCCTCCGTCGCGCCTCCTGCCCGGGAGCCAGTGCTGCCTGCGCATCCGTCGCCGGCGGCGCAGCCAGTGCCACAGCCGCGCCCAGGCGCTTTTCGCGCAGCAGCGGAGACGGCGCGCATGCGCAGCCACGCAGCCGTGCATGACATCACTGTGCATGCGCAGCTGTGCGGCGGCGTCACGCGCGCAGCTGTGCGGCTCCGTCGCCACGCATGCGCAGCCGCGCGTGATTCAGCCACACAGCTGCACGTGGCGTCCCTCGCATGCGCGGCGGCAGCGCAGCCGCACAGCTGCTCGTGACGTCGTTGCGCGGGCCACCGCGGCGTCCATCAGCCATGGGGCGGCGCAAAAATAAGGCTCGCCTACCCCCGGAGGTGTGAGACCGCCCCTGTTTGAGGTTGGGAGTCATTCATTGATGCCAGTGGGTGCTTCAGTCAGATACTTTTCCAGATAATTTCTGATAGCAAAGCCAACTCCGTGCATTCTTCGGTCTTCTTCAGGCAGTCCCTTCCAGAAGAAGGTGTAGCCTTCTTTTTCTTCCTTCAGCTGTCCCTCTCCTGCTCTCCAGGTCTCCTGAAGTGCTGCTATGTCGATGTTAAAGCATCCCAGCTCCCTTGCAATGATCGCAGTTCTGCGTTCAGGACATTCACTGTCAGTGTTGTCCATCAGTGTTCATACATTCCATGTTCCAAAGTTCATTTTTCTTATTGGGTCACAGGGTGGTGACCCCACTGGACACGGCAATCCAGTCAGGGATAAGAGAGGCAGACTATGTTTAGGGCACCTTTTCTAGCCTCTTCCCCGTGTGGGGTGAGCAGAGTGGATCCTAAAAAGGGCTGCTCAGTCATGGATACCGGTGCTGAACTACTCAACTGCCTCAGACCTTGAGGTAGAATGACTGAGTCCGTATCCACCACCCATGTGCCAGTCTGTAACTAGGGGCTTCCAGATATCACAGTCCTGTTCCCGTCGCCACTTGCTGATCACTATGGGACTTTTGTTGGTTTGTTTTATTTTTTTCTTGCATGAGTTTTTTAATGTGTGGAGGTCAGTGCACAGCTGATCAACACACAGTCTTCACAGAGTGAGGTTCCACTGGTGGTATAGTTAACACAACGACCATGGCTTCTCAATCTGTTGCAGCCTTCTTCCGCCTTCACAGCCGTTGTCTATGTTCAACCTCTTGCCAAGCTAGTCTGGAGATTTGGATTAGAATGTTTCCAATACGCTGATGACACCCAGCTTCTCCTAAAACTAGAACCTGGAACAACTTCAGTACCAGATAACTTCACCCGGTGTCTTGGAGCGGTGACAAAATGGCTACGTGCCCATAAATTGAAAGTAAATCCAGCAAAAACTGAAATCTTGTCGCCTGGCCGCCCATCAGAATTGGATGGTCCATTACCATCTTTTGAAGGGGAACCGTTAGCTCCATCCCCCACTGTGAAGAGTCTCGGTGTTATCCTGGATTCCACTAGTAAAAGGGCCTTCTTTCATCGACGCCAAGCGAGGCAGTTGGCGCCTTATTTACCAACAGAGGCGCTGGCTACGGTAATCCATGCCACGGTTACATCGAGGCTGGATTACTGCAATGCTTTGTATGTGGGCTTACCTCGAGCAGCAATTTGCAAGATCCAAATTGTGCAAAATGCAGCCGCTAGAGCGGCTAGACTCCTCACAAAAACATCAATGAGGTGCCATATAACGCCATCTCTGCAGCACTTGCATTGGCTGCCGGTTGAACACAGAGTTCTCTATAAGACCCTGGTCCTAGCATTCAAGGCCCTCCGAGGTCAGGGTCCCCCATATCTAAGAGACCGTTTAACACCACTCCGCCACCAGAGACTGCCACGGTCAGCTCATGAGAATCTTCTCTATGTCCCTAGCCCTAGAGAGGTTCGTTTGGAGTCCACAAGACAGAGATCCTTCTCCATTGTAGCCCCAATCTTGTGGAACTCCCTACCGCCAGACCAAAGAGCCACTCCTGATCTGCATACATTTTTAGGGGCACTTAAGACATGGCTCTTCAGAGGAGCCTATGATTGTTATTAACAAGCGGTGACTATGTAACCTGTTTATTTTAATTGTGTAAGTCGTCCAGAGCACCTCTGGTGGAGGGGGACTCATAAGAAATAAAGTTAGTTAGTTAGTTCAGTGCTGTCCAAGCTTCCTAACCGGCCAAGGGCGGATTCAGGTCACTGATGACCTGGGGGCCGCCTGGCCCCGCCCCTGGCCACGCCCCGCCCCGCCCGGCCCCGCCCCCAGCTGCCGGGAAGCTTTGGGAGAGAGGAGGAGCCACGGCACCCCCTTCCTTTCAAGGCATCCTAGCCACAGATGAAGCTGGCGGTTTCGCGGCTTCAGCTGCTGCCTGTGCCTTGAAGGAGAGGAAGGCCCGCCGGGGGACCCCCCTCCCTTGCAAAGGATCGCAGCAGCGGCTGAAGCTGGCGCTGGCTTCAGCTGCTGCTGCGATCCCTTGCAAGGGACGGAGGCCCCGCCGGGGGACCCCCCCTCCCTTGCAAGGATCGCAGCAGCGGCTGAAGCCGGCGCTGGCTTCAGCTGCTGCTGCGATCCCTTGCAAGGGACGGAGGCCCCGCCCGGGGACCCCTCCTGCAGGGATCGCGGCAGCGGCTGAAGCCGGCACTGGCTTCAGCTGCTGCTGCGATCCCTTGCAAGACGGAGGCCCCGCCGGGGGACCCCCCTCCCTTGCAAGGGATCGGCGCCGGCGATCGGCGGCGCAGAGAGAGGGACGGAGGGGGCAGTGCAGGGAGGAGGAGCTGGCTCACTTCCTCCTCCCTGCCCCGCCTCCCCCTCCCCCTCGGCCGCCATTTTTTAAAAAAAAAATAAAAATGGCAGCCGGGGGCATAGCAGGGGCCGTGCCCAACAGGCTGGGGGGCCGTGGGCGGCTCCCGGGCCACCAGTTGGACAGCCCTGAGTTAGTTAGTTAGTAACATGTAGCATGTTATCCTCTGCCTGCTCTGCCGCTGAGGTCTTTGGGTCTTCGGACTGTGTTTGGTCTGGAACCTCCCCTGCGGCCACTCCTGGGAGTTCACGACCCCAGCTGTTGTGCCTGCAGGTTCATTGGAACACGCAAGCCCCCTCACCATGACAAGGTGACAGTCCATCGAGGGGGTAGCTGGTTCATCAAGCTGAACCACTGGTAGCGAAAGATGGTAGGGAAGTGAAGTCCATTTTACCCAAGCACCCTGATCTTGTATTTTTAAGGAGGACACATATTCTGACATAAGCTTTTATGGCCTACCGTGCAATTCCCTGAGAGAGTAAGTTTGCTGGATATAGCTCCCATCATTATTAACAAGCAATCAGGCTGGGTTGTCATTTTAAAAGTATCAGCTTTCCTATGTGGGCAGATAAAAGCAAATTATGCAGCCCAAATCAGGGCATGACTTGGAGAAGCTCCCTTCATCCCTATTATTTTTGTTTTGGCATCAGCTGCCTGTCTTCTTCCATTTTTGGAAGAATTGTGAGG
>JARBWK010004005.1:0-10000 GCA_030556195.1 Anolis apletophallus | reverse complement strand
GTCCACCAAACCCTTCCAGTGTTTTCTGTTGGTCATGTGAGTTCTGTGTGCCAAGTTTGGTTCAACTCCATCATTGGTGGAGTTCAGAATGCTCTTTGATTGTAGGTGAACTATACATCCCAGCAACTACACCTCCCAAATGACAAAATCACCCCACAACCCCACCAGTATTCAAACTTGGGTGTATCAGGTATTTGTGCCAAATGTGGTCCACTGAATGAAAATACATCTGATATTTTACATGATGATTCATAGCATTAGCAAAATTACAGATATGAAGTAGCAACGAAAATGATTTTATGGTTGGGGGTCACCAAACATGAAGAACTGGATTAAGGGGTTGGGAAGGTTGAGAAACACTGTTTAAGTCCCTTCTGCTGTGTTTTGAAGTGTTTTTATGAGTGATGGTCACTCGTTGGCCTGATAGGTTTTATTGTGTCCAAACTTGGTGTCAATTCGTCCAGTGGGTTTTGAGTTATGTTAATCCCACAAATGAACATTACACACACAGATTTATTTTAGAAAAGACGCTTCCCCTGCACTATATTATTATTATTATTTTAGAAGAGAAGCTTCCCCTGCACTATTATAGTAATTATTATTATATTTATTACTAGCTGTACCCGGCACGCGTTGCTGTGCCCTATTTAGGAGATGCGAGAAAGTCTGAGTATGTACGTGTTGGAATTGTTGTTAGTTATGGTGTTGGGGCCATGGCTGTCTCGTTGTGATTTGTCCTGGTGGGTGGGATGTTGAAGTCCTGTGGAGTTGTTGGTGTGTGGTGTTGCTGGCGTTCTGCATAGCTTGTGGATATACAATGTTTATTGTCTTTCCGTCTACTGTGTTGATATAGAGGTTGATGCTTGTGTGGTTGGAAGTGAGTGGAGGCACTTGAAATCCCATTATCCATGGTGTGTCCTCCTCTGAACTGCAGTCGGATGGAGTGTGGGTCATGGGGGCATTGTGTGTGCCAAGTTTGGTCTTTATCGGTCTTGGTTCTGGGCCACAGTGGTCTGTGGGGGAATGATGGGTTGGGATGTAGTACAAATCCCATGCTCCAGGGGGGTACGGCAAGTCCCATAATCCATGGTCCACCCTCCTCAAACTGTAGTAGAATGTAGCGTGGGTCATAGGGCTCTGTGTGCCAAGGTAGGTTATTGTAAATTCAGGCCATACACAATGTCCCATGAGCTGAGGCCTAGTCAGGAACAGCAAGTTAATGAAGCCTTACTGTCAATTCAAGCCATACACAATGTCCAATGAGCTGAGGGCTAGTCGGGAGAATCAAGTTAATGAAGCCTTACTGTCAATTCAGAGCGTAAACAGCATTCCATTAAGTGAGGCCTAGTCAGGGAAATTAAGTTAATGAAGCCTTACTGTCAATTTTGGGCGTGGTCTGTGATTTGTAGAGGTGTAAATTTTCTGTGGGAAGTGATTTGGGTGTTTGTGCCTCATCCCTTTGCCTTATCCTCCTCTGACAGTTTATTATGGGTCGGAATGTTCATGCTGGCTGGCCAGTACAGGAGTTATGCAAATCCGCCCTTATTGGCAGCCAATCATGTTGTCAGAATGTAGAGGCTGGGAGAGTCGTTGGCAGCCCCTGAGGATGCTGGGAAATGTAGCTTTTACTCGTTGTTTTGGGGCCTTCTAGGTTTTGGGTGGGAAAGTTTCTTTGTGTAGCACAGCAGTTCTCGTTTGTGCCTGGAGGGCAGGGGTCAGCACCCGGGGTCCCATTAGCATTAGGACCAGCAGTGCCAGAACATGATTCAGAGGATGAGCTAAATCAGTGTTTTCAACCTTTTTTGAGCCGCGGCACATTTTTTTTTACATTTACAAAATCCTGGGGCACACCACCAACCAAAATGACACAAAAATGACACTCTAGCACAGTAATACATATAGTTTCACACATTCAGTGTGAAACCTGGACCTGTTTCAATGAACACAACATAGATATCCTGTCAGGAATGGCAGAAAGACACAAACTTCCCACACAGAACTCCCATAACCAAGAGAAAATGCTATAAGAGTTTGGTGGGCACTGACCTTGAGTTTTGGAGTTGTAGTTCACCTATATCCAGAGAGCACTGTGGACTGAAACAATGTTGGATCAGGACCAAACTTGGCATGAATACTCAATATGCCCAAATGTGAACACAGGTGGAGTTTGGGGAAAATAGACCTTGACATTTGGGAGTTACAGTTTCTGGGATTTATAGTTAACACACAATCAAAGAGCATCCTGAACTCTTGCAACAATGGAATTGAACCAAACTTGGCAGATTGAACTCTCATTACCAACAGAAAGTACAGAAAGGGTTTGCTTGGGAATTGACCTTGAGTTTGGAAGTTGTAGTTCACCTACACCCAGAGAGCACTGTGGACTCAAACAATGTTATGTTATGTTGTTGTTTGTTTTTTATCCAAAATCACAATGTTGGAAGGAGGCTCATCACTTTATGGTCCCTAAAACAGGCATGGGAAAACGTCGGCCCTCTGGGTGCTTTGGACTTCAGCTCCCACCATTCCTAACAGCCTGAGGCCCTTTCCTGCTTAAGTGGCTGAGGGGAAAAGGAAAAGGGCCTGAGGCTGCTAGGAATGGTGAGAGTTGGAGTCCAAAACACCTGGAAGGTCCAAGTTTGCCCATGCCAGCTTTCGACAGACACCTCTTCCTCCCCCTCCCCCTTCGCGCCCTTTCTTCCCCCTCCTGCTGAACACTTACTTTTTCTTCTACTGTGCCGTGCCGCTTTTGCTGCCATTTTGATCCGAGGGGGCAGCGTGAGCATGTTTAGGAGGGGAGGGGGAGGGAGGAAGACGTGACCCGTGCGGGCGCTACTGCACAGACTCGCCACAGAGCAAAGCAGGGCAAAGCGAGCAGAGCGAGGCTGGGAAGAAGGGAGCCCGAGTGGAGAAGAAAAAGTGTTCAGCAGGAGGGGGAAGAAAGGGTATTGGAGGTTCCAATTTCCCACGGCACACCTGATGATCGCTCACGGCACACTAGTGTGCCCCGGCACACTGGTTGGGAAACACTGAGCTAGATGACTGGGGCGAAGGGCAGCTTTCCCCTGATGGGCCTCCTTCGCCCACAGAGAGCTTGGCATGGGAAGAAATGTTGTTTGGTCCCAACGAAGACATAGATAACCAGGTGCAGATGGAAGACAGCGATTCTGGCAGCTACGAGCACCCGGGTGGGAGAGATTCCCAGGAGCCAGTAAGGGAAAACATAGAAGAAACGTTTGGGAAATGGCTAGGAGGAGAGCTCCCAGGGAGATAGAAACACAGCTGCGGAGAGACAAGGTCAACCTTTGATAGGAGACGGAACATCGAGTCTAGCAGAAGGGAATGGTCTAAGAGCATAGACCGGCCGAGGTCCGTGAGCAGCGACTGGAGACGAAGAAGCCTAGAGCGTCGGGGACCTCGGCCGAGGGATTAAGTATAGGATCCGTGGGAACGAATCCTCAGTGCTCCGGCCACGTCTTCCCTGAATAGGCGTGAAGCGGAGTGGGACCACGAAGCTAAGCTAGCCCGTGGTCATCAAGCCTTGCCTTGCCTTGTTCCTGATCCGCCTGGTTGTGCGGAGCCTTGCCTTGTTTCCTGATCCGCACGGTTGTGTGGAGCCTTGCTGAACTTTGAGCCTTGCTGAACTTTGAGCTTTGTTGAACTGTTAGCCTATTTGCCACGTTTTTTGGACATCGTTACTTCAAGCCTTTTTGGATTGTTTCACTATTCTACTGGACAATATCTTTGAACTGTTTTTATATTCAATAAAGTAGTTAGCCTTCAGTCCGTCTCTGTGTGTGTGATTAAGGGGCCGGTCAAGTCCGTGCATCGTGACAGTTGGCCGGAGCCCTCAAGAACCCTTATCACACCACGGGGCCGAAAGAAGCGGCCCAAGGCGGTAGCAGCCATGGCAAACCTGTCGGAAGCGCAAGTGGCGGCGTTGCAACAGGAGGTGGGAGAGCTGCGGACCAGAGCCGGGCGCCACCCGGGAGTGGCCGCGCCGGCCTGTTTTGGGGGCAACCCCGCTCAAGTCGAGGTGTTCCTCTGCCAAGTGGACCTGTATCTGGAACTGCGACCCAATGAGTTTGCCACCGACCGAGCCAAGGTGGGGTTTGTTTTTACCCTGTTGGCGGGCACGGCAGCGACGTGGGCTACTTCGTTGATCCGGGCCCAGTCCCCCCATGTAAACACGCTACAGGCTTAGATGCTATCCGGGCGACCTGGGGACCACCCGTGAATGAGGAGTTGGCCGAGCGTGACTTAGCTCGACTGACGATGAAGGACTTGTCCCTGTCTCAATACATTTCTCGTTTTCGAGTGTTGGCTGCCCAGGTGGAGTGGAACCTTCCGGCTTTGCGTTACCACTACATCGCGGGGCTGACCACGGAGTTGCAGCAAGAGATGTTAAAGCATGCACGACCCGTGGATCTGGAGGCAGCGATCACCTTGAGCCTACGAGTCAAAGCGAGGCTTCAAACCCGGAGGCGATGGGACAAAAGTGTGGTGGAGAAGCCGGCGGCGAGGAAGGAGGCAGGGGCTGGACAGTTCCTGCCCCGACAGTTTGCTCCGACACCAGCGGGCTCGGATGAGCCGGAGCCCATGCAGCTGGGCACGGTGCGGCCCAAGGTAGACCAGGCAGAAAAAGCACGTCGACAGCGTCTCAAATTGTGTTGGTACTGCGGGGGGGCTGGACATTTTTCCAAAGAGTGCCCCCAAAAGCCACGTGGAAAGACTCCTAGGGCCTCTGCCGCACTTGGAGGGGTCCCGGAGGCCAAGAAGCCATCCAGGCGACGGGGGAAGGGGCCGGCCGAGTGTAAGAGGGTTCGCTCACTCGGCCGACATCGCTAATCTTCCCCTGAACCCAAGACTGGACAATTGTTCCTTGTAATGGTGGGCCTGTGGTCGCCCGAGAAGGGGCCGATGATGGTCCATGCCATGATTGACTCGGGGGCCACCAACAACTTCATCGATGCAGACTATGCCAAGTCTGCTGGATTAAAATTTCTTGATCTCCAAGAGCCAAAGGGTGTGCAGACTATTGATGGGAGAACCCTGAAAACGGGGGCTGTGACTCAATATACCGCCCCTACCAAGATGTGGACCAGCTCCCATAAAGAGGACATTTCTTTTCTTGTGACCAAGCTCCCTGATTTCCCCATTGTCCTGGGCATTGTGTGGCTCGCCCTCCATGACCCCCAGATTTCCTGGACCAAGAGACAGCTAATTTTTTCCTCCGACCATTGCCAAAGCCACTGTCTGACGGCCCGGGCTTGCCAGGCTCAGGAAGTGGAAAACGTGGCCACACTACCCAAGAAATATGCCGGATTTTGGGATGTGTTCAGCGAGAAGGAGGCGGAACGCTTGCCTCCGCACCGGCCCTATGATTGTGCCATCAAACTGCACCCTGGAGCCCCAATTCCGCGGGGGAGACTCTACCCTCTCTCGGAACCAGAGCAACAGGCTCTCTGAGAGTTCCTGGATGAGAATCTGCGGAAGGGCTTCATTCGGCCTTCCCAGTCCCCGGCCGGGGCGCCCATCCTTTTCGTCAAGAAGAAATCGGGGGAGTTGCGGCTCTGCAATGACTATCGAGAACTGAATAAGATCACGATTCAGAATCGCTACCCCCTGCCCCTGATCCCCCGAGCTCTTGGAGCGGATGCGGGGAGCCAAGGTGTTCACCAAACTGGACCTGAGGGGCGCCTACAACCTTGTCCGGATTCGCCAGGGGCGACGAATGGAAGACAGCCTTCCAGACCAAGTGGGGAAGTTTCGAATACCTGGTGATGGGATTCGGGTTATGCAATGCCCCAGCCTGTTTCCAACATTTCATGAATGACATTTTCCGGGACCTGCTAGATCGTTATCTGGCAGTCTACCTGGATGACCTGCTCATTTTTTCCCCGGATCAGGCGACCCATGACCGCCATGTCAAGGAAGTGCTCCAGAGACTGCGAGCCCACGGGCTCTATGCTAAGCTGGAGAAATGCGCTTTTGACCTGCGTGAGGTGGACTTTTTGGGTTATCGTATCTCACCAACGGGCATTGCCATGGATGACACCAAGGTCCAAGCTGTGGCTGACTGGGCGGCCCCAGCCAGCAAAAAAGACATCCAGAGATTCCTGGGCTTCGCCAACTACTACAGAAAGTTCATCCCTGACTTTGCCAAGTGGGCTGATCCTATCACCCAGTGCCTGCGGGGAAAGGTGCCGTTCTGGTGGACGCCGGAGGCGGACGTGGGGTTCCGGAAATTGAAGCAGCTGTTCACCACGCAGCGCTTCTGCAGCACCCCAATCCTCGCACCCCTTTCATCGTGCAGGCCGATGCGTCGGATGTGGTGGTGGGAGCGATCCTGCTACAGCCGCAGGGGACGGATTTGTTGCCCTGCGCCTACTACTCCCGGCAGCTCACGGCTCCGGAAAAGAACTATACCATTTGGGAGAAGGAGCTCCTGGCCATCAAGGTGGCTTTTGAAGTGTGGAGACATCTGCTGGAAGGGGCCAAGTTCCCGGTAGAGGTGCACACCGACCACCGGAACTTGGAACACTTGAAGACCCAGCGCAAATTGAACCAGAGGCAACAGAGATGGTCCCTGTTCTTTGAGAGATTCAATTTCCGCATCCACTATGTGACCCCCAAGCAGACCAAGCAAGCTGACGCTCTGTCGCGGAAGCCGCAGTATGTTCGTGGCGGTGAGGGGCTTTCTGAGGCCCGTCTCCTGAAAGCGGAGAACTTTGCAGCGGCCCGGGCGGCTCCTGTGAATCCTCCCGTGGCCCCGCCGGCTTCTGGGGACAAGAGGCCGTTGAGTGACCGGGTCCTGGCGCGCCAACGGACTGACCCATGGGTGCAAGAGCAGCTGACCAAGGGGGTGCAAGCCCCTTTCCAGGTAAAGAACGGGGTACTTTACCACCGTGACTCTGTCTATGTTTCCCCTGGGCCCGAGCGGGAGGACATTCTCAAACTTTGCCACGATAGTCGGGCCGCCGGTCATTTTGGACTCTTCAAGACCCTTCAGTTGGTCCTACGGGACTTTTGGTGGCTTAAAGTGCGGAGGGATGTGGAGGACTATGTGGGCTCCTGCCCTGTGTGTCAGCGGGCCAAGAACCCGGGGGGCAAGCCGGCCGGTTTGCTCTAGCCGCTCCCGACCCCTTCCGCTCCTTGGAAGATGATTTCGGCCGACTTCATCACCGACTTGCCCAAGTCCAAGGGCTTCACCACGATCCTGGTCGTGGTGGACTGTTTCACCAAGATGGGACACTTCATTCCCTGTGTGGGGGTGCCTACTGCCAAAGAGACTGCTGATATGTTTGTGCAACATGTGTTTCAGCTGCATGGACTGCCACAGAGTTTGGTGACCGACCGCGGCACCCAGTTCACTTCCCAGTTCTGGAAGGCTGTCCAGAAGTTGCTGGGGATCGATGTGCGGATGTCCACGACCCACCACCCCCAGTCCGACGGGCAGACCGAACGGGTCAATGCCACCTTGGAACAGTACCTACGGTGCTATGTCAACTATCAGCAAACCAACTGGGCGTCCTTGTTGTCTGTGGCGGAGTTTGCCTACAACAATGCGACGCACGAATCCCTCAAAGAGACTCCTTTCTTTGCTAATTATGGACACCACCCTCGGTTCTACCCTCCGGTGGACCCGTCCGGAGGGGCGTCGGAGGCGAAAGATTGGCTTCAGGAGCTCACTGCACTGCAAGACTTGCTGCGCACTCAATTGGACCAGGCTAAAGCGGATTACAAGCGGATGGCTGATCGGCGGCGCCAGGAGGGCCCTGCGATCCTGGTGGGGGATAAAGTTTGGCTGTCTACCAAGAACCTGCCCACACAGCGGCCTAGCCGCAAGTTGGATGCCAGATTTCTAGGCCCTTACAAAGTGTTGGAGAAGGTGGGGCCTGTTTCCTTCAAACTACAACTCCCAGCGGACATGAAGATCCACCCTGTGTTTCACCGTTCCTTGCTCCGCCCGGCGAAGGGTGCGGCCTGATGTGACGCCCCCCCGTGTGATGCGTGGCGGCGAGGGAGGAGTTGGAGGTGCAGGACATCTTGATGCGCGCATCCGATACCGGAAGCTGGAATATCTGATTGACTGGAAAGGTTTTGGGCCGGAAGAGCGTTCCTGGACGCGGGCCCGCGATGTCCATGCTTCGGACCTTGTGGCCCGGTTTCACCGCAAGTACCCTGACAAACCCAAACCTCGAGGGCGGCCTAGGAGGGGCCCTGAGGGGGGGGGGGATAGTGTAGCACAGCAGTTCTCGTTTGTGCCTGGAGGGCAGGGGTCAGCACCCGGGGTCCCATTAGCATTAGGACCAGCAGTGCCAGAACATGATTCAGAGGATGAGCTAGATGACTGGGGCGAAGGGCAGCTTTCCCCTGATGGGCCTCCTTCGCCCACAGAGAGCCTGGCATGGGAAGAAATGTTGTTTGGTCCCAACGAAGACATAGATAACCAAGTGCAGATGGAAGACAGCGATTCTGGCAGCTACGAGCACCCGGGTGGGAGAGATTCCCAGGAGCCAGTAAGGGAAAACATAGAAGAAACGTTTGGGAAATGGCTAGGGAGGAGAGCTCCCAGGGAGATAGAAACACAGCTGCGGAGAGACAAGGTCGAACCTTTGATAGGAGACGGAACATCGAGTCTAGCAGAAGGGAATGGTCTAAGAGCATAGACCGGCCGAGGTCCGTGAGCAGCGACTGGAGACGAAGAAGCCTAGAGCGTCGGGGACCTCGGCCGAGGGATTAAGTATAGGATCCGTGGGAACGAATCCTCAGTGCTCCGGCCACGTCTTCCCTGAATAGGCGTGAGCGGAGTGGGACCACGGCTAAGCTAGCCCGTGGTCATCAAGCCTTGCCTTGCCTTGTTCCTGATCCGCCTGGTTGTGCGGAGCCTTGCCTTGTTTCCTGATCCGCACGGTTGTGTGGAGCCTTGCTGAACTTTGAGCCTTGCTGAACTTTGAGCTTTGCTGAACTGTTAGCCTATTTGCCACGTTTTTTGGACATCGTTATTTCAAGCCTTTTTGGATTGTTTCACTATTCTACTGGACAATATCTTTGAACTGTTTTTATATTCAATAAAGTAGTTAGCCTTCAGTCCGTCTCTGTGTGTGTGATTAAGGGGCCGGTCAAGTCCGTGCATAGTGACACTTTGCTACAAACATACCTTGTCTGAGGCCTATTTCTGTTGGCAAGTTTGGTGTTTCTGCATTGTAAGGTTTCTCTGTTTGGGACGGTCGTTCCATGACGACTCTTCCTTTATATATATAGATTATTATTATTTTAGAAGAGAATCTTCCCCTGCACTATTATAGTAATTATTATTATATTTATTATTATTATTATTTTAGAAGAGAATCTTCCCCTGCACTATTATATTAATTATTATCATATTAATTATTATATTTATTATTATTTTAGAAGAGAAGCTTCCCCTGCACTATTATAGTAATTATTATTATATTTATTATTATTATTATTTTAGAAGAGAAGCTTCCCCTGCACTATCATATTAATTATTATCATATTAATTATTATATTTATTATTATTTTAGAAGAGAAGCTTCCCCTGCACTATTATAGTAATTATTATTATATTTATTATTATTATTATTTTAGAAGAGAAGCTTCCCCTGCACTATTATAGTAATTATTATTATATTTAAGAAGTGCAGGAAGCATCATCTCTTCAGACGCCAAGATTGACAAAGAGGTAGATCACAGATTATCAAAGGCATATAGTGCATTCGGAAGGCTTCACAAAAGAGTCTGGAGCAACAAGTACCTGAGGCAAAGCACCAAAATCAGTGTGTACAGAGCTATCATACTGTCTATTCTCCTCTATGGGTCTGAAACATGGGTCACCTATCGCCAACACCTACGACTCCTCGAACGCTTTCATCAGCGCTGTCTTCGCACAATCCTAAATATATAGTGGACAAACTATGTGGCGAATGTTGCTGTCCTTGAACAAGCAGGGATCACCAGCGTTGAGGCCATGCTA
>JARBWK010004004.1:0-11173 GCA_030556195.1 Anolis apletophallus | reverse complement strand
TTCACAACACAGAACTCTAAAGCAATCTTCAATAGTGGGGTTGCCAAAAAAGTAGGGCAGAATGTGGTGCTGGAAGGACGATTGTGGACAAAGGGATAATGGACTACTATCACACGCACAGCATCACATAAAGTTTATTTCTTCATATTTCACCCTTCTCCCAAGGAGAACAGGTCTGCATCCATGGTCCAGCAGTTTAATCTTCATTTGAAACAAATGTAGCTGGCACCCAGCTACTCCCAAAGGCTTCAGGACTTTAAAATTGGTTTAAGATTATCTTTATAGCCAAGGAGCAAACTTGAATCTAGATATCTTGAGTCAAAATATAGTATTCTATCTACTCCGGTACAATGGCTAATAATTGGATATAATTCCCAGTAGCAATGACAAAATTACTTTAGGACAGAATGAACTATTTTGAAGATGGCATGAGGTGTCTAGCAGGACAAGACAAGGATGAAGAGAAGGCAGACTAGGAATAATTGATTTCTGAGAGCAGATTAGGATTGATAGGTTTCTGAAAGATCTGCTATAGGTCATAAAACATTCTGGTTCTTAATGTGTCACAACAAAAACTTTCTAAAAAGCACTTTCTGCCACCTACACTAGGTTGTTGGAAAACAACACTACTGAGAAAAGTAGGAATGGATATTTTGTGTTTAAAAAATGTGTGCTTGGTTTGGAGAGTAATCATTAATTCCCTTGAGTATGTGCTCAGGGGATCTGTGACCTTAATTCTTAGTATTTCCCAATCCACCAGAGCTTTCGTTTTGATCCTTTTTTCTAACTTGCAGGCCTCGGGGTACCAGTCGGAAAGATAAGAGAAGAATAGAGAAGGGAGGGATGAGAAGGAACATTGATTCCCACAGGCTGAAGGCTACCCTTGTGTGGTAAATATATTATTACACTCACCACTACTTTGCCTCTCAGAGAAATATGATTGTAAGTATTAAGAGGCATTAATGTAGAAGAATCACAATGTTAGAGGTTTCTTGAGCAATCCGCCCTGATATTGAGCCATCTCACACTATACCGAACAACAACAACAAAACTTTATTACGGTCACTGACCAGCACAAAACGGGCACAAGCGCCCTGGGAGAAAGGACAACTCCCAATAAAGCAGTTATTTAAAATTAGATTAGAAAACAGTTAAAATGTATTTTAAAACACAGGATATTGTAACAGGTATGGAACCAAAGGGGGATTGATGGGGAGAGGTCAAAAGCACTGGTGGGGGCACTAAAGGGGAAGGGATGGGCACACCACAAGTCTAGTAGCATTTCAGCTATAACATCTTGCTCTAACTGCATTCCCAGCTGGGTGTTGCCCCGCGGTCAATCATCATCCATCTGATTTTAAGTGCAGCAGCACAGAACTTAGCAACACTGTAACTTATTGTAGTATTAAGAGTCCGAAAGCAGAAGGGTGGAATAATATTTTTCACTGTGCCCCAGATATTTTAAAAGCCATTGTCTAATGAGATTAGATCTAAGATTTCTATAGAGCATGCACTGAAGAAGCACGTGCTCAGTTGTTTCTACATGACCAGACTCACAGGGGCATAGTCTCTGCTTGAAAGGGTCTTCTGATACCTCCCTTCCAATACAGCCGATGGGAGGGCATGGCATCTTGCCAGGGTAAAAGCCCTTGGTATTTGGGCACCTCCAGGTCTGTTAGGTATGCCATGGGGGCAGTGAGGTATCTAGTGGCTTCCCTGACAACAAAGGCTGGGGAACAGGCTAAGTCAGATTGGCGCTCTATGTCCAGGATTCGTTGTTTAATGAGATCCTTGGCTTGGTCCCATCTCATGCTTAGCAATTGTCCTTGTGAGAAACCTAGCGTTTTGATCTTTGCTGCTACTGTTTTAATCCATGTGGACTGGAAGTCGCCTCTCATGATTAGGGGGGCAAGACCACATGGGGAGAACATAAGAACATAAGAACACAAGAAGAGCCATGCTGAATGATTTTTGTTGCCCTTCTTTGTACCTTTTCCAGTTCCGTTATATCCTTCTTGAGGTGCGGTGACCAGAATTGTACACAGTACTCCAGATGTGGCCTCACCATAGATTTGTAGAGAGGCAATACAACATTTGCCGACCTATTTTCGATTCCCTTCCTGATCATACCAAGCATAGAATTTGCTTTTTTCACTGCTGCAGCGCACTGGGTTGACATCTTCATTGAGCTGTCCACCAAAACCCCAAGATCCCTTTCCTGGTTTTGTCTCAGAAAGCTTTGATCCCATCAGTTTATAAGTGTATTTGGGGTTCTTTGCCCGATGTGCATGACTTTACACTTGTTTAGGTTAAAATGCATTTGCCACTTTGTTGCCCATTCACTCAAATTCGAGATCTTTCTGGAGCTCTTTACAGTCAGTTTCATTTTTAACTACCTGAACAGTTTAGTGTCATCTGCAAACTTTGCTACCTCACAATTTACTTCTACATCCAGATCATTTATGAATAAATTAAAAAGTAACGGTCCTAAAACTGAACCTTGGGGTACACCACTTCTCACCTCTTTCCATCCAGAGAAGTGTCCATTTATTACCACCCTTTGTTTCCTACAGTTTAGCCAAGTTCCAATCCAGGACAAGACCTGTCCCCTGATTCCATGGCTGAAGAGCTTATTTAGGAGCCTTTGGTGAGGACTTTGTCAAAAGCCTTTTGAAAGTCAAGGTAAACAATATCGACTGGGTCCCTTTATCTATGTGTTTATTTACACCTCAAAGAATTCTATCAAGTTAGTAAGACATGATTTGCCTTTGCAGAAACCATGTTGATTTTCCTTCAGCAATGCCTGTTCTTCTATGTGCTTAGTAATTTTTTTTTCTTTAATAATGGTTTCCATCACTTTGCCTGGAACTGAGGTTAGACTAACTGGCCTATAATTTCCCTGGATCACCCCTGGATCCTTTCTTGAAGATCGGAGTTACATTTGCCTCCCTCCAGTCCTCGGGTACAGTGCCTGATCTTAGAGAAAGGTTATATATTTTGGCTAGAATTTCAGCAATTTCACACTTGAGTTCCTTAAGAACTCTGGGGTGGATGCCATCTGGCCCTGGTGATTTGTTGACATTTAGTTTAGTAAGGCATGTGAGAACATCTTCCTTGTTTATCTCTATCTGGTTTAATTCATTTAATTCCCTCCCTGAAAAAACTGACTCAGCTGCAGGCATATGTTGTCTGTCCTCCTGTGTGAAAACGGAGGCAAAGAAGTCATTTAGCCGCTCAGCAATCTCCTTGTCTTCACTTATTGTCCCTTTCTTACCATTTTTTTAGTCAAGTGGCCCAACTGCTTTTCTAGTTGGGCTTCTGCTTCGGAGGTACTTAAAGAAGGTTTTGCTATTTTTTTTAATGTTCTTAGCTATAGGTGCCTCAAAATCTCTCTTGGCTTTCTGACGGTTGCTTTGCATTTAGTTTGCCAGAGCTTGTGTTCCTTTCTGTTCTCCCCAGTAGGAAGAGCCTTCCATTTCTTAAATGAGTTTTTCTTCTTTCCAATCACATCTTTTACTTCATTTGTTAGCCATACTGATGTCCTCTTGGACTTTCCCGGCCTCTTTCTTATTTTAGGAATGCATTTTAGTTCGGCTTGTTTTAAAGTATTTTTAAACAGTTTCCAAGCATTTTGGAGGGATTTGATTTTTTTACTGTTCCTTTTAGTTTGTTCTTTACTATTTTTCTCATTTTGGTGAAATTCCCTTTGTGAAAATTTAAGGTCTCTGTGTTAGTTTTCACTGACAGTTTGCTATCCAAACTTAAGTTGTGTAGCACCCATGGGCCCGTTCGTGCCAATGGGAGGGGGCGAGGCACCAGGGGTCCCGATGCCATTGGGTCCCGTACAGGCTGAAGGGGACTCGGAGGATGAGTTGGAAGGCCCAGACCAAGACTGGACAGCAGTGCAATTGCCCAGTCCACCTGCAGAGAGCTTAGCCTGGGATTTCGAGTGGGAGCATTCTCCCGGAGAAGGAGCGGACCAGGTGGAGATGGGAGGCAGCGAAGCAGATAGCGGAGATAGTTATGAGTTCCCAAACGGCCGAGGTTCCCAAGACCTGGCCGAACAGCAGATGGAGGCCAGCGGCTGGGAAAGTTCGGGGGAGGCTGCTTCTCAAGGAGATAGCGATACTGAACTGGAAGAGCGGGGCCGTTCCCATAACAGACGCAGGGACATAGAGCAGGGCAGGAGGAGCTGGCATCTGTCCCTAGATCGTCACCGTTCGGAAAGTAGAGACTGGGACGCCGGGCCCTAGATCGTCGAGGGGCCCGGCCGAGGATTATCGACGGCCCGTGTGGAACTGATCCTCAGTTCTCCGGCCAAGTATTATCTTAAGGGCGTGAAAGCGGATTGTACATAGGAGCCGAGTTTGGCTCGCCTTGGACCAAGTCCTGACATTTCTATTGATTCGCATTGCTGCGGATACCTTGCTTCAATCGGTGAATCGAAACCTTGCCAAGCCCTTTGCCACGATTGCTTTTGGAACTATCCTTTGGAACTTTGCCTTCTTATTTGGACTACAGCTTTGCTGATTGCCTTGCTCTTAATCTCTCAATGAGAATTGCCTTTTGGACTATTTTATATTCAATAAAACTAGTTAGCCTTTGCTACGTCTCCGTGTGTGTGTTAAAGGGGCAGTTCTAAGTCGGTGTTCGTGACAGTTGGCCGGAGAACTCCTCGAACCCCTTTTTTGCACCACGGGGCGGACCAGAAACCGCCGGCTGCGCATCAAGGCTCCCTTGTCTCCACGGCCGCCATGGCGAACTTGACGGGCCCGCAAGTGGTGGTGCAAGAGGAGGTGGCGGAGCTGCGAACTCGAGCAGGGCGACACCCGTCGGTGAATGCCCCGGCTCGGTTCAATGGAAATCCGGCGATGGTGGAAGTTTTCCTTGCCCAGGATTCGAATATACCTGGAGTTGCGGCTCAACGACTTGCCACCCCGGGCCCAGGTGGGCTTCGTGTTCAACTGTATGGAAGGGGATAGGCGGCGGCGTGGGCAACTCCCCTCATCACTGGCACGTCCCCTGCGGGCGCGACTTTGGGCGCTCTAGATGCGATCCGAGGGCGACTTGGGACCTCCCGTCAATGAGGACCTGGCGGAACAGGATTTAGCACGGTTAACCATGAAGGACATGACTTTGTCTCAGTATATTTCAGTTTCAGTGCTGGCCAGCCAGACCAAGTGGGAAGGACCACCCCTGCGCTATACGTATCTAGCGGACCTCGCGCCCAGATTCAGCAACAGATGTTACAATTGCCCGGCCGCCGCCTGGAGGAGGCCATCGCCACTGATTTGCGGGCGGCGGAGGCGTATACAACACAAGAGGGGGGGGGTCGCACGAGCACGGCCGGAAACCACCAGGCGGGGCGGGGCCGACCGCCAATTTGTGCCCCGCCAGATCCCTGCCCCCACTCCTGTTGTGGATGACTCCGAACCGATGCAACTGGTACGGTGCGGCCCAAAGTAGATGCTGCTGAAGGCTCGGCAAAGACTCAACCTTTGTTGGTACTGTAAGGGCCTGGTCATTTTCGTGATGCCCCAGAAACCGTGGGAGGACCCCTCGGGCTTCCGCAGCGGTGGCCAGCTCCGAGCTGAGAGCCTCAGGCGGCGGGGGAAAGGTACGGCGTGTAAGAGGGTTCGCTCACTTTCGGCGATGCTCACCCCTCCCTGAACCCAAAACTGGACAATTGTTCCTTGTCATGGTCAGCTTGTGGTCACCCGAGAAGGGCCGATGATGGTCCATGCCATGATCGACTCGGGAGCGACCAATAACTTCATTGATGCAGACTATGCCAAGTCTGCGGGTTAAAATTTCTTGACCTCCAAGAGCAAGGGTGTCCAGACCATCGATGGGAGAGTGTTGAGAAACCAGGGCTGGACTCAGTATACAGCTCTACCAGGATGTGGACTAGCTCCATAAAGAGGACATTTCTTTTCTTGTGACCAAGCTCCCGATTTCCCCATTGTTCTGGGCATTGTGTGGCTCGCTCCATGACCCCAATCTCCTGGGCTAAGGGCAGTTAATTTTCGTCCGATCATTGCCAGGGCCACTGCATGACGGCCCGGGCGTGCCAGGCTCAAGAGTGGAGAATGTAGCCACCTTGCCCAAAGTATGCCGGATTACAGGATGTTTCAGTGAGAGAAGGAGGCGTTTGCCTCCGCACCGGCCCTATGACTGTGCCATTGACTTGCAGCCGGGGCCCCCATTCGCGGGCGCCTCTGCCCGGCTCTCGGACCCGGGCAACAGGCTCTCGAGACTTCCTGGATGAGAACCTGCGGAAGGGGTTTCATTCGGCCCTCCCAATCCCGGCCGGGGCTCCGATTCTTTTAAATCAAGAAGAAATCGGGAGTTGCGCCTTCAGTGACTACAGGGAACTCAACAGATCACGATCCGGAACCGCTATCCCCTGCCCTTGATCCCCGAGCTCTTGGAAGATGCGGGCGCTAAGGTGTTCACTAAACTGGACCTGAGGGGGCTTACAACCTTGTCAGGATTAGTCAGGGTAGCCGAGTGGAAAACTGACTTCCAGACCAAGTGGGGCAGTTTTCGATACCTGGTGATGATTCGGTTTGTGCACGCCCAGCATGTTTTCCAACATTTCATGAATGACATTTTCCGAGACCTTTTGGACCGCTATCTGGCGGTCTACCTTGATGACCTGTTGATTTTCTCCAGACAGAGCGACCCATGATCGCCATGTCAAAAGGTGCTCCTGCGACTGCGGGCACATGGACTCTATGCCAAGCTGGAGAAATGTGCTTTTGACTTGCGTGAAGTGGACTTTCTGGGCTCGTATCTCTCCCTACGGGCATTGCCATGGATGACACCAAGGTCAAGCAGTGGTCGACTGGGCACCTCCTGCTAACAAGGAAAAGGACATTCAAAGATTCCTGGGCTTTGCCAACTACTACAGAAAGTTCATTCCTGACTTTGCCAAGTGGGCTGATCCGATCACCCAGTGTTTTGCGGGGAAAGGTGCCGTTCAGTGGGCGCGGGAGCGGAGTGTGGGGTTCCGCAAGTTGAAGCAGCTGTTCACCACTCAGCCAGCACCCCTTTTCGTCAGTGATGCCGGATGTGTGGCGGTGGGGCGACCCCAGCCTCAGGGACACTGTTGCCCTTGCCTACTATTCGGCAGCTGCCGGAAAAGAACTGCACCATTTGGAGGTTTTGGCCATCAGGTGGCGTTTGAAGTCTGGATCCTGCTTCAGCCTTCCGGTGGGCGGATCTTGGAGCATTGCAGCGCAAGTTGGACCAGAGGCAACAGAGATGGTCCTGTTCTTTGGCGATTCAATTTCCATTCACTATGTGACCCCCAAGCAGACCAAGCAAGCTGATGCCCTGTCGGAAGCGGAGTATGTCCGCGGCGGGAGGCCCTCGCCGAGCAGCCCCTGCTCAAAGCGGAGGCACGGCCGCCCCGAGCAGCCCCGCGCCGGCTCCGGGCCCGCTCGGGCCCGTGGATATGCGGCCGTTGAGTGTGCGGGTCAGGCCGCCAGCGGGACGACCCTTGGAGTGCGTGAGCAGTTGGCCAGGGTGCAGGCTCCGTTTCAGGTGCGGGCAGGTGCTCTATCATCGGGACTCTGTTTCACGTTTCTCCCCGGGCCCCTGAGCGGGGATATCCTCAAGCTTTGCCCACGACTCTAAGCGGCGGGCCATTTGGGCTTTTCAAAGACGCTGCAGCTGGTCCTATAGGATTTTGGTGGCTTAAAGTGGGAGGGATGTGGAGGAGACTATGTGGGATCCTGCCCTGTGTGCCAGCGGGCACAGAATCAGGGGGGCAAGCCGGCGGGCTTGCTCAGCCTCTTCGACTCCGTCCGCTCCTGGAAGATGATTTGGCTGATTTCATCACCGATCTTCCCAAGTCAAGGAGCTTCACCGATACTGGTCGTGGTGGACTGTTTCACCAAGATGGGACACTTCATCCCCTGTGTGGGGTGCCTACTGCCACGAGAGACTGCTGATATGTTTGTGCAACATGTGTTTTTACTGCATGGACTACAGAGCCTGGTGACGGACCGGGGCACCCAATTTTCACTTCCAGTTCTGGAAGGCTGTCAGAAGCTGCTGAGAGTTGATGTCGGGATGTAAACCACCACCCGCGAACGATGGACAAACGAAGAATTAATGCCACTTTGGAGCAGTATCTGCGCTGCTATGTCAACTATCAGCAAACCAACTGGGCGTCCTTGTTGTCTTTGGCAGAGTTTGCTTGCACAACCTACTGGCCTTGGAATCCATCAAAGAGACTCCTTTCTTTGCAGCATGGACACCACCCACCGGTTCTACCCTCCGGTGGACCCGTCTGGGGGCGTTTGGAGGCTAAGGATTGGCTCAGGGGCTCACTGCGCTTCAAGACACTCGTACTCAATTGGACCAGAGGCGAGGCCGACTACAGCGGATGGCTGATCGGCGGCGCCAGGAAGGTCACGATTCTGAGTGGGGGATAAGTGGCATCATCCGCAGAATCTGCCCATAACGCCGCCAAGTTGGATGCCCGGTTTTGGGGCCCTACAAAGTTTTAGGCGAGTGGGGCCTGTTTCCTTCAAGCTCCAGCTCCTGCGGACATGAAACTCCACCGGTGTTTTCCATCGCTCATCTCCCGCCGGCGAAGGGGAGTGCGCCTGATGTGGCGCAGCCGCCTCCTCCCCCTGTGAATGCGGGAGGGCGGGAGAGAGTCGAAGTGCAGGACATTTTGGATGCCCGCATCCGGTACAGGAGATTGGAGTATTTCATGACTGGAAGGTTTGGCCCGGAAGGCGTGCTTGGGTCAAGGCTCGCGGCGATCACGCACGGAGTTGGTGGCCCGTTTCCATCGCAAGTATCCTGACAAGCCTAAGCCGGGGCGGCCAGGGGCCCTGAGGGGATAGTGTAGCACCCATGGGCCCGTTCGTGCCAATGGGAGGCGAGCACCAGGGTCCCGATGCCATTGGGTCCCGTACAGGCTGAAGGGGACTCGGAGGATGAGTTGGAAGGCCCAGACCAAGACTGGACAGCAGTGCAATTGCCCAGTCCACCTGCAGAGGCTTAGCCTGGGATTTCGAGTGGAGGCATTCTCCCGGAGAAGGAGCGGACCAGGTGGAGATGGGAGGCAGCGAAGCAGATAGCGCGGAGATAGTTATGAGTTCCCAAGCGGGAGGTTCCCAAGACCTGGCCGGGCAGCAGTCAGAGGCCAGGCTGGGAAAGTTCGGGAGGCTGCTTCTCAGGAGATAAGCGATACTGAACTGGAAGAGCGGGGCATTCCGCATAACAGGCGCGGGGACATAGAGCAGGGCAGGAGCTGGCATCTGTCCTAGATCGTCACCGTTCGGAGGATACTAGAGACTGGAGCGCCGGGCCTAGATCGTCGAGGCCCGGCGAGAAGGATTAAAACGCCCCGTGGGAACTGATCCTCAGTTCTCCGGCCCGTCTGATCTGAAGGCGTGAAAGCGGAGTGAACCACGGGCGAGTTTAGCTCGCCTTGGACCAAGTCGACCTTGCTATTGATTCGCGTACTGCGGATACCTTTAGCTTCAATCCGGGTGAATCCGGAAACCTTGCCAAGCCCTTTGCCACGATTGTGCTTTTGGAACTATCCTTACAACTTTGCCTTCTTATTTGGACTACAGCTTTGCTGATTGCCTTGCTCTTAATCTCTCAATGAGAATTGCCTTTTGGACTATTTTATATTCAATAAAACTAGTTAGCCTTTGCTACGTCTCCGTGTGTGTGTTAAAGGGGCAGTTCTAAGTCGGTGTTCGTGACAAGTTGAAGGTTATTGTGTTGTGGTCACTGGTACCTATGGGCTCAGTTACAAGGACATCTTGAACGAGATCTTGTTCATTAGTTAGCACCAAGTCCAGGATCCCCTTTCCCCTGGTTGGTTCCATGACCATCTGCTCAAGGGAATAATCAGCTAGCATGTCGAGGAACCTTGTCTCTCTTTCATGCGTAGAACAAGAATTTAGCCAATCTATTAGGGGATAGTTGAAGTCCCCCATTATGACTAATTTATTGCTTTTTGAGGCCTGTTTAATTTCATTTTCCAGATAGCAGTCTGCCTCTGGAGTTTTGGTTGGGAGCGATAGCAGGTCCTAATGCTAGATTAGTTTTTGTCCTGGGACTTTTTACCCACAATGTTTCTGTAGGTGAGTTTGAATTTTCTTGGGAATTCCTAATTCATGAAATTCTAAGCTCTTCATTTATGTACAAGGCCACACCGCCACCGTTTTCCCTCTCCTGTCTTTCCTGTACAGTTTATAACCTGGAATTTTTGTGTCCCAATTGTTTTCCTCTGTCCACCAGGTTTCTGTTATGCCAATAATATCAATATTTTTCTTTTGCCAAACATTCCAACTCCCCTATTTTTGTTCGAAGGCTTCTAGCGTTTGCGTACAGACATTTATATTTATTCCTCTGATGCCCTTTCAACTTTGGCTAAGCTCTGATAATTCTTTTGTTTTCTCTCCACCAAATGGGCCAAACAGGAATATTTCTTATTCGAGATGAGAAGTCAACATCTCTTTTAATTGTAGTGTATTGTAGATGTCGTATTGGTGTATTGATGTTAATTTGTCTGTTGGATTGTTCAATGTGGGGGGAGGGGCTGGGGGGGGGTACTTGTCTTTGTAATTTCCCTTTCATGCTTTCATTCTTTTTGTTATGTATTTTCTTCCAATAAAGCTCTTTAAAATTAAAAAAAAGCCCCCTCTACCACCCGTTGAGAAGTATCCTCGGTGCAAGAGGACACGGGCACATCCTCGAGGAAAGGGTCCCAGCTAAGGGCCGGTCCTCTTCCTCAGACTGATGTCCTCCACCAAGACCCCATTTTCCAAAGCAGCTGGGGCTGCTCCAGAGCGGAAGTGGGATGCTCCTATTTCATCCCTGGAATCTCTTCCTCCTGCCTCACTTCCTCTCTGTGCTTCTCCAGGTCTGTACCTTGGCTTCAAGGAAAGAACACGTTCCTGAGCCAGAAGCTCACTGCAGCGAATGCACACCCAAGACTTCTGCCCAGCAGGCAGGGAGTCATATGTGACACTCAATGCAAAAACACTGGTAAGCCCCCTCCCTGCTGGCTGACTACTCCATTTCTTGTTAATATGTTTTTATAATTTGACTCCTTTATTCTAGATAAATTTGACTTTTTTTCCTTTTATAATTTGACTCCTTTATTCTAGATAATTTGACTTTTTTTCCTTTT